>WAAB01024687.1:0-23939 GCA_013389865.1 Piaya cayana
CCTACAGGTAAAAAAGCATCTGGACTCAATTTATCCAAGTGCCGAGCCATGTCCTATTATAAGGGTTCCAGTACAATAAACCTAGTTTTTCCACTTTCCACTCTTCAGTATAATAAAACAGGGATTTTGCCTATAAGTTATTACCACAACTCGATTAATTTCCAGCATAACCTTTTCCAAGACAGGATACGATCGGCTCTACATCCCCACTGACACCATAATGGGCTTCTGACAGTACATTTACATTTCAACAAGATTTACAGCTTATAAACTATCCATCCATATCAAGAAGTCATACAGTTGTTCTTAAACTCTCCCTTCATAAAATAAGACCCATCTCCAAATTATCACGTGTACTTATTAAAATCAGCCAAGCTCATTTGGAGCTTCTATAACCTTCCCCCTAATCAGAACAGCAATAATACTGATTTTTTAAAACTGGGCCCACCTCTGTTTCTGTAATAACAACAGCTACGAAACAATACGACCACTTCCAAAGACGTACACGAACTGCTTTTACTGTCAGGACTTCACTTGACAATAGCCAAACATCCCTTAACTCTGAGCAAACCACAACTGATAAGCTAAAATCCAAAGCATACATCAGGACTCAAGGCTTCACAAGGCATTATTCCACTTCTAAAAACAAAGGAGCCGAATGGAAACCTATCTGATAATCCTTCCCCAGGAGCACAGCATTTCATCAACATAATCACGGCATTTACAGAGAGGTAGGAGCACTCAAGTTTAAGGTTGCGCTAATCCATACTAAAGTTTTACAATCAATCAGCTCTACAAAAGTATTTCCTTCTCGATTCTGAAATACAGGAGGCAGCAAGAAAATTAACAGTATTAGCGTTACAGGTACCTCCTGCATTTGGAATAAGCGGAATTAACACTAATCTTTCTTATAAATGAGTTTCAAGTGTTTCTCTGAACGCTGCTCTGAATTTATCACTAGTTGCCTGCAGCACTCACAAGTGCAAGCTTGCGCAGCAGAGCAGGAGCGGCGGATGATTTTGTGACAAAGAAAACCCCCTTCTACAAATTCGCACGCATCAGAAAAATGATTCGGAAAGCAGCTGTTCCGCAAAGCCCTGTGGAAAATTCTCTTCCAGAGTCATTACTCTGCTCTAGGAGTCTCTTCAGGAAGAAGAAACAGCAAACGGAGACCCTGATGCTTGTGTGGCTGGTGGTTAAAAGAAAACACAGATGAAATTATCACAGTCCCACACCTCTGCAAAAAGCCTGCTTCCCCCCCAGACAGGGATTCCAATTCATTTGCTCACTAATTCTTCAGTCATTACATTTTCAGGCTAGGTTATTACCATGAGCAACCAAAAACTTTCAGCAATTTAATTCAACCCTGTCACTGCATCCTTACTCCAGTACAAGCATCATACAGGTATGTTTTTAGCTATGTTCTTTGGAAACTTTCCCAATTTCACTCTAATTTCCACTTCACAAAGCAAATATCTTATAAAAACCTCTCCAATCAGGGCTTCGCAGACACTAAAATAAGAACATGATTCTGCTTACTGATCTTCTGGTAGGAATCTCCAGCCTGACCCCTGAGCTATCACGTACCCGTGTACACACAGAACCATCCTGGGCCAACAAAACCAAACCCGGGGTGTTTGTTTATGCAACTAAACTGCACGTGAGCAGCTGTCTAGAGAACGTGCAAACTAAACCTTGCAGAGACAAAATTCTCCTTTATTATACTCTGGAAAAGGAAGAGATGCTTAAGAATAAATACATCACAAAAATTACCCTTAAAAGAGCCAGAAGAGAAAAATTACAACTGATTTCAATAACCACTTTGCAACACTCTTCAGGTCTCTCCAGGATCAAGATTAATTAATAGGATCCTCAAGAAAAAAAAAAAAAAAGGGTAAAGTGGCTATAGTCTCCTCATTTTTAACAACGACTAAGTAGGTCCTTCTGCCACACGAAAACACGTTGGGTCACGTTGTGAGAACAGTGTTTGCTTGAAAGAAGAATTTTGGGAGGACTCTTACGGATTTCTGCCTCATGACCAGTATGAAGGGTTGTATAAGACAAAGAAATGCACTTAATTCTGCTTAATTCAAGCGACCAAAAAATTCAAACCTGAAGGCTTTATTTCTCTAGGAAAATGTATCACTTGACAGGAAAAAAATCTGCGTGAAGAATACTTTCACGTTTTCCAAAGAGATGATCTACTGAATAATACTGCAAGGGTAACTATGCTGAAGGGCAGCGTTAGTGAAGAACTAAACTCATGGAACTTAATAGATTTTTTTTTTTTAAACAAGGTAAATTTGGATTGAAGTCTTGATGTCTGTATTGAATTTATCCCACCCTGACTTCCTACAGCTTTAAAAACCATACCAGAACCTTGTAACTTTGGCTTTGAAGACCCCCAATC
Organism: Piaya cayana; assembly: GCA_013389865.1. NCBI lineage: Eukaryota > Metazoa > Chordata > Aves > Cuculiformes > Coccyzidae > Piaya > Piaya cayana. The sequence continues at coordinate 2,411 of WAAB01024687.1, forward strand.
ATCACAAATGAGTCCCTATCCAACAAGTAACAACTCTCTCTTTCACAATACCTTATTTATAAGTTAACACCTAATTTAGAGATCAACCACTGTAGTGCAAAGATTATGCAGGGTTAAATCCATGCACAAAGTCAGCTCATCGTATAACGTCAAGGCAAATATAGTGCATTTTTCTCATCTAAGCTAAAAAGCCATCTCTGCTACAGACTGCGAGCACAAAGGGCAAGGTTTGAAGACTTCTCACGTACAGCTTGTATATTTATAACGTTGCATGCACTGCGCTGTGAAACACTTCCAGGTGCTGTTTTCACATCAAGTGGGTCTCCCTTCTATTTGTACTGCAGTATTGCTGTAATGCTCTCATCTAACACGTGCCTGAAATACCACTAGTATCCTTAAAAAACTGCATGTAATTAAATACAAACTCTCCCCATAACGGCTTGTCAATAACCAGCTTATTTCGAAAGGCAATTTCTACTTCACTGCTCAGAATCTTTAATTAGTTGTTAAGTCAGGTAGCGCAGCGTACGCCAATGCAAAGAAATCATTTAATCCCAACTCCTAGCTTTAAGGGCACAGAAGCGGGAAAGATTACTGGCAAAGCCACAAGAAACGTTCACTTTGGATTAATCTCTCTGGCCACAGGGTGCCTCTGCTGCTCCACAAATACTCTGAAGCCAAGCAAACAGTTTCTGCTGGTTAATCACCAGCTGTAATCCATAAACTGCGCTCGTGCAAGCTGAAATCGATACGCTCAGGATAACAGTAGGTCAATACTTGCTCATCCTGAAGTGTTCTCATTAGCTGGGATTGTCAGTCCTCCAGAAGCAACGTTCACCTCACTCAAGCAAATCATTTACGCTCTGCTACGAAAAAACTAAGCCAGGCTGTCAGGCTTTGCATGCCCCCGACACAGAGGACGAGTTTTGAAGGAAGTTTTATAATACAAATCAAGCCTCACGCAANTTAAAGTGTCAAAGGTAGCACGCTGTACAGCCTAGCAGTGACGTAAAACTTTCCATGTCACTGGAAAAATGAAATGCAACGTTTCAAAGAAACAAGTGAATCCGATTTCATTTACTGCGCTATGTATGGAGTGGATTCCTCTACAGCCGTGCAATTTGCCATCCACTGAAGTATTTGATGTCGAAACAGTCTCAAGTTACAGGTTACTTAAAAACACTGTATTTGTATAGTCCTCCCTGAAGACAAAGCAAAGCCCAGCCTCTCACATATTGTTCTTTCTAAGCGATTAAACACTAGTGTGAGGTTTTAAATTTATTTCTAACGTACCAGGACTACAGAAGTCACACAAAGAACATGATAAAAAGGCAATGCAATGCAATCGAAGTAAGCAGACACTCAAGCTCTGAAAAAAGACACTTCACTAACTCTTTATTCCAAGAGTCCAAATCATCTTTGCACACACAAGACTTCCACCAAGTTCAACAGAAGCTGTGTAGCCACAGTGGGTGCAGCCCGGATACCCTACTGGCACGAACATTTCTGAACATAAAGCTTTGTATCTCATATAAATATTTACATCTGCCAGTTTGTACTGGATGCTCACCATCACCAAATGTGAAAAGTTTCTAATGCTGGGTACAAGTATCCTTTGTTCCACCTCAGTGCAGTACAAGACCTTACCTTGTTTATAAAGAAGGCTTTCAGCAAGGAAGAATATATTTTTTATATATATATGTATATATGTATATAATATATATGCATCAGCTTCCTTCCAAAGAGATTTATGCTGAAAAGGCCTCCCTCACATTCAGATCTAGGTCTAAAATGCATTTTAAAGGGAATGAGCTGCACTACATAGGAAGAAGACGAGCTGTTTGGAGCAACCCTCTTTACATTTACACATTGACAAATGCACACAAAAGCATTAGGTGCATGTAAACGAAGACAATCTGCTTCAGAAACCCTACACCAAAGCCCCGGGTCAGGTTGCTGAGGCTGGGTGTGCATGTCGTGGAAGACCCACTTCTGCCAGACTCCACGAGGACCCCCACAGTTTCTCCTCGCAAAAGCACAGCAGTGAAAACAGAACAAATCCTGAAAGGGGTCCTGCGGAGACAACTGTTTTCCAGTAGTTTCCCATTTGCCTGCAAGGTCAAAGTGAAAAGCTCCAGAGAATATAAGACAGGTATTCACGTTTTAACCAGATATCAGATGGAATTAGATGCTACTGTCAGCCCAGTTCTGGGAGGAGGAGACAGATAATTCATAACACGTGCTCCCCTTCACATGACACACCGTGATTACAAGACTCAAGACACATTACTATTACCTCAATGCGTGCCAGCGTCCTGCTGCCAAGTTATTGAGCTGCTGAGGATGGAGTTGTAGGATAAAGCAATATATCATGACTAGTTACAAATGAGCAAAGAACAACCTTCCCCCCCACCCCTTTCTCCCAAAACCCAAAATAAAACCCATCGTCTTTAATTCCAGATAACCTGCAAATCTCAGTTTTCCCCTACAGGCAAAAGTGATCACAGCATGATTGGGTTTTACTTTTTTTTCTTTCCCCCACCCTTTCATCTTACATCTGCTAACTCAAAATCCAAAGTCAGAAAAAATATATATATTTAGTCAGTTACAGTTTATTAACCTACTCCAAGGGAAAAAAGCTTCAGGGATTCACCGTACAAGTATAAAACCCCTTGCAAACACCTAGGGGTTACTATATTACTTCGTCCCAGCAGTCAATCAATGCAGTAAAAAAATTAAAATACTGAAAATGGATGCTTTTTCCCTCTTCCACACGTCCAGTGATTGCTCCGTTACAGCGTGATGAGGTCCACCAGGTTGCCTTTAGGAGGGGTCATGCTGTCTGGAAAGAAGTTGACTAGCGTATCAAAGAGCTGAGTTCTCTGCGCGTAAGTGTGGTCAACATCCGAAAACCCTGGAGGAGGAGGAAAAGGGGGAATTAAGTCAGTGCTCACTGCTTATAGCAATCAGTTGAGGTCTGGAATATGCCAGTTGTTCGTTTCGGGCACCTGTTAACTATATGCTACTTCTGCCTCAACTAACAGGGCTGCTGGCTCTCTGTCCCACTGCTGTGTGCATACACAGACAGGGCATCACCCCAGGAGCCACCACTGCAATCAAAATGCCATAAAAAGTAATAAGCAAACAACTGTCAAGCTCATTGACAATCCTGAATAAATGGGGGGGAAGCAAGAATCCTCAGGGGACCACTTTGCTGTCCCAGAAAACAAAATCTGTGCAGCTATTTTTATTTGGTGCCTCATTTCTTCTGTCCTCAGGGTTTCCTCATTATCTTCACTACTGTCTTAACCAGAGCTGGTACTTGCAGCACTTGCAGTTTTTCTGGTTGTGCTGATGGCAGGAGTCTCAAGTCAGAGCTGCTGTTTAATCACAGGACATGTAGGGAGGACCCAGGCTGCATCTTGGCACAAGGGTGGTTGGCAAACCAGTTTTGTGAAGTGCTGCCTCCCAGCAGGGGAGAGTTTAGTCTCCAGCAGCAGCATTGTTTATCCAAATCCCCATACTTAAGGCATCAACAGCAAGAACAATAGAGCGGGCATACAACGATTTCCTCTGCCTGTATTAATTCCATCAGTGGTATCTCAAAGGAATGCTTTTTAATTCAGTGAACTCACTCTTCAGTTCATCAAAGTCAACCAAGTTAATCAAATCAAGGAGGGCTTGGGGTCTTTGTTTTCTTTCAGAAGCATCACTTGATGTATGTATCCCCCTATCTGTAAAGTCAACCTCGGAATAAAGTCAAGACCTAACTCTTCTTTCAGAACACTTCAAACTAGAGGAAAAAAGAAACCCTCAATTTTCTGAAACTTGGGGTTTTTTTTCCTTTAAAAAGTTCACCTTAGAACATCAATGAGACAATGCCCTCCGACCCGCGCAAGCTCAGCAGAGCCCCCTTATCCAGCAGGGCAGATAACAGAGTGCAGTTTTTTCTTCCCTTGGTTCCTTGGACTGAATTATGTGCTCAACAAAAACTGAGGTCATGCACACTCCAAGCAAGAGCACGGTAACTTGAGGACAACACATCGTTACAAGAATGTAAGTTATGCCTACAGCCTTCCTATAGCTCGCCCAGGATTAATCTCTCAACTGTTTAAAAAGAGTTAACTGGACAGAACAGTGAAACAAATTATGGCTTTGGCTCAGACCTCCTGTTTCCAGCCCTCCACGCCACTGTTTTCTCTGCTCTTGACATGCTGCCCAAAGAACTAGTTCTGCAAAGAACAGAGCGAACCAAACTACTCCAGGAATTGCAGTTATCACAGCAAACAGAGCCGTAGCTATGCTGTGAGATTCCAAAGTGACATGACAGGAGGTGCTTTATTCTGACCAAAGCTTCTGTTTATTTGGGTAACCGTGAAGCATCAGATGTAATAAGAGACACAAAATGATCCCAGGAGGCATGGGTTTAAAACCACTTGTGACGGATGTTTTAAATACAGGCTCGAGGCATTGGACACTGGTCATTATAAATAATCTCTCAAATGTCTATGTAGTGGTCCTTCTCATATTCAAACTGAAAAAGGAATCATATAAACCATAACACTAGATAGAAAACCCAGTAAAAACTAACAGTAATCACTGGAATGAACATACTTGGGACAATTCTTCTGGTGCACAATACTTACCAAGAGTGGTGAAATCTGAGCCAGACTTAAATAATGCTGAGGCAAGAAGCTGAAACTGCAGAAGAGATGAAGGGACAAAAAAAAGTTAATAACTGCACAGGAAAAAATGCAAGAGATTCACAGAAGTCCAAGTGGCTTTAGAGTCGTTGGCTTTTCTTTGTACAATCCTTACAATTACTGAGCCGTACATACGAATAACAGCAGCAATTTCATACGAACAATACAATTCATCACCTCAGCAGAGCAAGTCGAGTGCTTTTTTCTTAGAATTGGAGCAGTGTTAACACAATGAAAAATACTTGATTGGGAGCTCTAAAACCTACTTTTTGACAGTGCAGAAGGAAGGCAGAGCCTCTTCCACGCAGCATTCCCAGAGGTACAGTCTCAGCAAGCAGGGATTAGATGGCATGAAAACAGGGTAACTGCTACAGCACAGCATGAACTTCTTAACAGAGAAGGCTTTAAATGGCAACAACCTTTCGGAACTGCCAGAGAAGCTCACATCACAAGTTGGAGGCAATGTCTTTTTGACTTAAAAAAGTTCCTTGCTTAGGAACATCAGAATCATGAGTAAATCTTACAGAATCGCGAGGATCTCACTGATAGACAGTGAACGCAGCCTCTTCCTCTGCCCTAGCTGCTGCTTTCCATTACTGACCTTGTTGCAAAGCTTAGTGCTTTGTCATGTTTCCTTAAAGAATTAAGATCCCTTATAGGCTTGTAATCTTTTCTCTCCTGCCTCTGTGTCTCTACAGCCCACTAATAAGTTCAGGGGGAAGGAGTGGAAAGAACAGCCAGGAATTGCATATCCATCAGTTCATTTCAATTGCAAAAAAAAAAAAATGGGAACACAGACAATTGGGAGGCATCTAGGAGTGGAGAAGATGATGACTAGCAGCGAATGTGGATTTGGCAACATCAAGTTGTATCACATCAATCTGATTTCTTCTACCACAAGGCAGCAGGCCCTGTGTTTGAGACTTGGCAACATACACTGTCCATTTTGACTTTCATAGGACTCTGGATGCTTTTATAGGATATTTAAGGCAAACTATTGAGGCATCACCTAGATTAAGCTAACAGGGAGTGGCAAATACATCAAATAACTTTACTGTAGAGAGCCATCAATGATCTGACATCAAAACAGAGCCATGAATCAGCAGCGATTAGTCTCTGCCCCAGGGTCAGCATCATTCTGGGTTCTCAGCAATAACCTGCTTGACAGAACAGGACACGTTCGCTGAGTCCTCAGACCTTACAGAACGCTCAGACAGACTGACAGCGTGGTAGCAGACAGGCTTCAGGCTGTTCTTCCATTTCCTCCAGCTTACAAGGATGGATCAAGACGCAATACATTAAGGCCAAGCGCTAATCAACATGAACAGGAAAATCAGCTAGAGCAAACAGGTTGGGGAATACAGGCTCTGAAAATGCGTTTAAGAGTTAGGATAGATCAGTATCATCTTATCGCAAAAATGACAAATGCATAGAAAAAGCATGAAAAGGAGTAGGATCTGCAAATAAATCAAGTACTCCTGCTGTTATCAAGGCTTGTAAGTCTCATCTACAGTAAGGTAACCACTTTTGGATGCCCTGCATCAGTTAGCAATATAAGAGGAAAGCACTAGGAAGAAAAACAAGTGATCTGAAAATCAAGCTCCATAAAGGGAATTCAAAGGAGTCAGAATGGCAGTCTCCACAGAGAAAATGGGAGGGATTGCACAGAGAAGACCACTACGTAAAAACAAATCTACAATGAGGTACAAGAAGACACAAAAACACTTCAGCAAGACCAGTTTTAACATGACATTGTAACCCAAGGGGATAAGGAGAATGCATTTTGCACCTTGTTCACCTCCTTTGTTTACTACAAACATCCTGATCTCAGAGAGAATACACCTGGTATCTTCTACAAACACCCTAATTTCTGCCTAGAGACAGTGGCACCTGATATCTTCTGCAAACATCCTAATATCTGCCCAGGGATGTAGACACTTCATCTTAAGGAAACAATGAACTCAGTAGTTAATAGACTCAAGGTTAAAAACGTGTGAAGAAAGAAGGAAAGGGTTATCAGATATAGAGAATTCATGATTGTTCAAGGATTACCTGAAGGACATCCACATCCTAATTAAGGATATGGAAAGGAAATAAGCAATTCTGTGTTAAAGCAGAATTGTGTAACCTAAGGAATATCTGTATTAGATAGATATAATGACTGTATTAGCCAGCTGGGATTTTGAGCATCGGTTTTGTATAAATAGGCCTTTTGGGGTCTACAACAGGTCACACCTATCACCCTGCACAGAATAATTGCCACACCTCCTCTCTAAACAAAACACCTTGTTTTGCGAGTTTCTTTTTATTCATTTCTGCTAGCAACATCAAGAAAAAACAATCTAAATTAAGGACCAGAGTGCGCTGGAATTAGCGTGCATCTTCTGGGGAGGTCATCACATAAAGGCTGTCACCCTGGCACTGGGGCTATGGAAGAACAGGTTAGAAAGGTGCAGGACTGACAAACTGCAGAACAGGGGCAAGAGGTTGATTAAGTGCCCTCTTGAGTGTGAGGTCTGGTTAGATCGAATCAAAAGGGACTGCAATGCTACACGTGTATTTCACTGCTAGCGTTAGATTGGAAGAGTTGCTTGGCTCCAAATCAGCAACGTACTTAAACAGATCCCCAGCATAAATAGCTTCTGAAGTTCCAATGAAACCAGCGGTTAAATCTGTGCTGCTTCTGATAGCAAATGCCACGTCCTGGCCATCTTTCATTTCTACACAATTGCCTTACAGGTCTCCTGCCAACCGCCTGGTAGCACGTGAAGCCGGTTATGCTGGGACAAAGCAGATGCCACATGCTTCAAGGGGTTCCCTTGCCTCCCCCAGCAACACCAGCAGCCACCCTGCTGTAAACAGAAAGCAAGCCATGCTTGAGTCTCAGGATGCCCAACTAAGACTGCAGAAGCAGGTTCCAGCCAGTAACACGGTGAACAGAGACCAAAAATGCATTGAAAGCACTGAAAGAACACTCTGCCAAACATTCCAGCCTCATGTGCACTATGCATGATGGATTTTCACGGCTACAAGTTTCTTTGCAGCTTTATGCAAAGGAGCATCTTGTCTTGTTCTTCACTGATGACACTGCACTTTGGTTAAAGTTGGGGTTTGTTGTTTGTTTTGAAATTCCTCAGCACAGGACAGGCATGGATCTGTTAGAGCGAGTCCAGAGGAGGCCACAAGGATGATCTGAGGGCTGAAGCACCTCCCATATGAGGATGGGCGAAGAAAATTGGGCTTGTTCGGCTTAGAGAAGAGAAGGGGAGACCTCATAGCAGCCTTCCAGTACTTGAAGGCTGTGTACAAGAAAGCTGGGGAGGGACTTTTTACAAAAGCATGTAGTGACAGGACAAGGGGGAATGGCTTTAAATTTAGATTAGACATTTGGGAGGAATTCTTCATGATGAAGGTGGTGAAACACCAGCACAGGTTGCCCAGACAGATGATGGATGCCCCACACCAGAAGGTGTTCAAAGTGAGGTTGGATATGGCTTTGAATGACCTGATCCAGTGGAAAGTGTCTGTGCCCATGGCAGGAGGCTTGGAATTGGATGATCTTTAAGGTCCCTTCCAACCCAAAACATTCCACGATCCTATGAAATTAAATTTTAAGCATCGTCTCACATTTCAAGAGCCCTTTCTGATAAAAGAAGTCAAGTACATGACTTATGGGCAGCACCGAGTCTAAGAAGGTTCACTCTGCATTTGCATTACAACACCAGCCAAGGGCATGATGTTCTCCCCAAGGTCCCCTACTTCTTTCACAGTGCACAGGACGGTTACTTCTCACTTGAGTGGGCCAGGTCTCCCACACACTGTTCTCGGCAAAGAGTCAATGCAGTATTTAGTTTCTGAACTCCAAAATCTGCTCTAAAGAAGAAATTAATTTCTTCATCAGATTTTCTATCATATTATTTGTTACAATTATTTATTATTATTAAATAATACTTCAAATTTTGATTAATTTTGGGGTCCTCTATTTGAAACTACCAACATTTGATTTTTCAAAATACTTCGCGTTACGTGGCTCCTTCTCAGTTCACTTGCAGCCACAAGAGCAAAGCCCTCGAGCAAGTCACACCTCAGATCTCTCCCATCAAGCACCAGAGTGAAAAAAACAATGACCATCTAGGAAAAACGATTTGCTTAACCCATCACACAGCAACTCTGTTACAGAGGCAGGACCAAAATTCAATTATCCAGTAATGCACCCAACTGCTTTAATTGCACCACCCCTCATTTTCTTCTGACAATCCTTCTGGCTCACTGTCTCCATCCGCTCCAAATTAAACCTCCATTCGGAAGAAGAGAGTTCCCTATGTTACAAAACTAACTTGTCCCTTGGAGATCCAACTCATTCCTGAACAGGAACAGGGGTTCCTTAGGAATAAATGCACCTGGTTAATGTAAGGCTATATTAGTTAAATATCTGGTGTGTTAGTTATGGATGTCTGACATTAGTTACATCTATCTGGCTAATAGAATCACAGAATCCTAGAACAACAGTTTGGGTTGGAAGAGACCTTAAAGATCATCTAGTTCCCACCCCCTGCCATGGGCAGAGACACCTCCCACAGGATCAGGTTGCTCACAGCCTCATTCAGCCTGGCCTTGAACACCTCCAGGGATGGGGCATCCATGACTTCCCGGGGAAACCTGTGCCAGTGCCTCACTGCCCTCACAGGAAAACATTTCTTCCCAGCATCTAAGCCAAATCTCCTGTTTTCCAGCATAAAATCATTCCCCCTTGTCCTATCACCACACTCTCTATTAAAAAGTCCCTCTTCAGCTTTCTTATAGCCCAGTTTAAGTACTCGAAGCTGCTATAAGGTCTCCCTGAGGCATTCTCTTTTCCAAGCTGAACAACCCCAAGGTTATACAAGGTTAATATAAGGTTAACTAATCTGAATCAACCACATTCAGAGAGAGGCCAAATTAAGACTACATGGGTAATAGTAATTCTGGGATTTCTCAACTCATAACCTTCATGTTTCCAACATTACCGTTCTTTTATCAGTTGTGTGTACTTTATCTAGGTTTCTAGAAACAGCAACAAGCAATTCTGCCACGTGGCAAGCCACGCAAGTTTTAATATACTTGCTGCCTGCCTCTGCCTTTCACATAAATGAAACTGTTAACACCAAGGGGCAACGAGTAACTCCTGTTTGGGATACCTGGCACATTGTATGAATTAGACCTGATTCCTCCTCCGTAATGTTTGCAGAGCAAGTGTTCTGATCACAGCGTAAAAGAGTTTCTCAGCTTTGACCAGTTCTGTTGGGATGGTGCCTCACGGTGTAAACTCAAAGAAGAAATGACAGGCTCAAATTCTTTGAGGACGGAGCTGTCACCAGCTGAAGTTGGGAAGGCTGAACACTGTTTTTGTAAAGGCTCCTTTGGCTCCAAAGCCTCTGCTCCTGCAGCACTCTGACTCTGAGGCTTTACAAAGAATCACAGCAGGACACAGAGCAGCACGCTTTTCTTAGCTCCTTCCTAGAACTATTTTTCCCATTTGGGCTTCAATTTTCCCAGAAATATAAGTCTAATGCAGTCTCAAACAATACTTCGGGGCCCCACTGGCTTGATCTGGCAAATTTATTAAAGACAAGGTCTTAAGAATGGAAAGAATGAAGCAGCCTTGAACAGGGGCCTCCAGTCTCAGTCTACAAGCTACTCAGGCCTCAAATTGGCCTCCAGGTCCTTGCTCTTTCTCCTACCATGCTCCAAGAAAAACATACTGCAGATTTTACTTGCACGTTTTATCTGTTTTACAGCAATCACAGCATGGAGCTTCTCCAGTAGTTGAATCTCAACCTCAGTGTACAAAATGATCTTGTTCTCCTTCACTTGGATAGCACTGGCCATTTTTTTTAAACATCTTGATTTCCTCTACAGCCCCCTAAGCAGCATCAAGGCTCTGGGTATGATCACTCCAGTGTTCATGGAACAAGACCTTTAGCTTTGTACGTGACCTACTGACAGTTTTGTGCATTAACAGCACCAGTTCTATCCTTGAAATAAGTACAAAACCTGGAATTTATTTTGATTTTCTGCTTTGACCATCCTTTTATCTTTAAAAGCCCCTTAGCTGTCAACTGTCACCAAATGCACGTCTATGTGCGTATGAAATATAATATCAACGTGACCAGCAATTGTTACACCAACAAATACTGGTCTTGTAGACGATTTTAATTTCTATGTGAAATAGAATACGCAGACAAATTTCAACAGGGTGAGAGAGTTGGGGTTGTTACACTTGGAGAAGAGAAGGCTCCGAGGAGATCCTGGAGCAGCCTTCCAGTACCTGAATGAGGCCTACAAGAAAGCTGAGGAAGGACTTTTTACAAGAGCCTGGAGTGGCAGGACAAGGGGGAATGGCTTTAAATTGGAAGGGAAAGATTTAAACTAGACATTAGGAAAAAAATCTTCACAATGAGGGTGGTGAGGCACTGGAACAGGTTGCCCAGGGAAGGTGTGGACGCCTCCTTCATGGAGGTGTTCAAGCCCAGGTTGGATGGTGCCTTGAGCAGCCCGGTCTGGTGGAAAGTGTTCCTGCACCCATGGCAGGGGGGTTGAAACTGAATGATCTTTATGGTCCCCTCCAACCCAAACCATTCTATGATACCGTATTCTCTGGGCAATCACCTTCTTCTACATACAGCGTCAAAGCTCTTAATTCAGTGTTTTCAGCTCAGATTAACTGAAGATGTTTAAGTGATTTCAAGTATAATCCCACTTAGTATTTGTGGGCAAGGGCAGAGGCTTGAGCTGGCATACAGAGTGTAGTTACTGAAACAGGTAACTCTTGCAATCGCTGTTACTTGCAGGCATTTACTTCACTTTGAAATAAGAAAGAAAAGGAAATAAAACTATGATCCTATTAACATCCCTAACATTCACAACAAAGGAATGAAACTCTGGGGGTATGTTCCTACTATCAATCATTCACGCTACTTTAAACAAAATTGGTTACTAATGCCAAAGTCAGTTTTAAGAACAGCTTGTTTATTTTCTTTGGCATCCAACTCAAAACAGCTGAACAGGCTTGCCTAACTAAGTTAGAAGAAATTACTTCTATCATAAAGAAAATCAGCCTCATCTCAGAGTGAAATTCTGCTAAGAATAGTATAGAACACTACTTGTATCTCAATCAAAACCACAAAGCCCTCTAGATCAGTCCCCAAGAGAACTGCAGCACGAAGCTGGGGATAAACCTACTCAGCTCAGTCCTTCTGAAATGTAACAGTTGCCCAAAAGAGAGGGAAAAGAACAGACAAACCCCAATTCCCTTAAAATTTCCCATACTACAGAGTCTTGGAACAATCAATGTCCGTAGCCAGCACAGAGCAAGCCAATCAGATATAAAGCCTTTGGTATTAATTAAGACGATCTCAACTACAAATAAAGACAGAGTATGTAGGTGTCTGGGCTGATACACGCAATCAATTTGGTGCTTGAAATTTGATATAGAATCCAAAAAGCCTGCGTCAATCCTTTGGAAAGCACAAGAGCTATTTGAAGATGTAATGCCAGAGCAAAAAGCCAACTCAATGTGATAACTGGAAGGTAAACTGACGTCAACTGGAAATCCACCTGGTCAGTACCAGCACAGCAGCTGGCTCTGCGCCACAGTACCTGGCAGATCTGTTCCAGTGTACAAAGCTTCAGAGGTTAAAGCTTTCTGACCAGGACAATTAAAAAAAAACAAGATTAAAAAAAAAAGCCAAATCCCAAACAACAAAGCCTCCCAGAAACTGTTAAAATGATTTTAGGAAACCGATGGAATGGAAGCTTTCATTCTCTTGGATGGTACGCATTGATCTGACAGACCAGCGTGACAGACACAGCAGCTGAATTTTGTTTGGATCAGGCATTAGGTCTGCAGAGAAAGGATCCGCAATATAGTCACTCAGCTGGATGGAGCTACCTAAGCTCCTACACTCGATCGTTAACGTGCAGAACACTGGTATGAAAAGGGATATATTTTAAAAAACATTTTATTCTATTTCTGCCTTGTATAATAAAGCTACCGCTCTTCCCCAAAATCTCAGAGGAGCCCATTGCAGTCAGGTAAATTCTTCATTCTTACAAGGAGGACAAGTTAAAGACTACACCCTGAACAAGCAAAATCAAGTGTAGAATATTACAGGATTTTCTAAGCCAGACGCTCCTTTGGTCTGCTGGTGACAGGAGGAAGCTTGAACTAAAAGGAGAGGAGCTTGCTGATCACACAAATGTTTTCTGTTCAAGCAATAAAAAGTCAGAGCCAGCCACGAGCGTAAGATTTCTTCAGGTGTAACTGGCCAAAGAGAGACGGGGCCTTCACAGGCAAGATGGGGCTACCAGCACGTGGGCAAAACATGGAGAAAAAGAGAGATCAGAAAACACGGTACATGGCCTTACAGTGGGTGGGAGAAAGGAAGAGGGGAGAAGAGAGCATCAGGATAGTGTTTCTATGTTATAGGTTATTACAGGTTCAAATTAGGCTAATTAGTAATTTGGCTTTGCCTCCTTGAAGCATAAACTTTTTTCTACCTGAAGAAAAGTAGGATTATCTGTTGTCTTTCCTATGCTAGAAAAGGCTAGAAAGGACATGAAACTACTCCACGTGGGACAATCTAAATAAGAAATCATCTAACAGAGGGAGTTTACAAGCACTTAGTTCATTGAACCAGATGTTTATAAATGCTAACCAGAATTTATGACAAATGTGATTGGTTCTCAGCTCTTGATATGAGTTAAGACTTTCTTAATTCTTCGAGACATACAGTTCTATACTATGCAAGAAGCATGTTCTCCTCCAAAAGCTTTTAGTGCCTGCATAATGATCTTTTCTTTACCTGTAGTAACAAGTTAAAACCGACAGATTAAGTGATTTAATCTAAAGACTCAGCATGGAATAACCATGCCCATTCTCCCATCACAGTTTTATGAAAGGAGCTTCGGAATCACTTCCAAAGTCACTGACGCAAGAAGCGGGTAAGAACCATGCTCATCTCTTCCTCATCGACCTGTAGGGAGTTGCATGTTTGTACAACCAGCTGCCTACCCCACGTTCCACGTGGAAATTAATTGTGGAGTCAAAGCAGCCACCTTATCTGATACTTTTCACTACTTCTTTAATCCTTTCTGGAGAGTGACGTGAGCTGTGATAATGGATTCAAAACAGGAAATGGGAACAAATTCCTGGAACAAATAAAAGACCATGCCCACTGGAAAATATTCAAAAGGCAGATGAAATAAGAGTTTATATTAGCAGGTAATGTATATATGCAATCTACTTCCAGAAATGTTTATCATCTGGAGAAAAGCATCTTTCACCCCCAGAGCTATTTAATATCGACAAGCCAAAAGGCAGCACTAATACAAGTCTCTATTCCCTTTCTACCACACAACCAATTACAGATTTTCAGAGAGTTTACATTTCAATTAAAGCTCCCTAAATACGCGCCAGCACACTGGAATTAAAACAAAGGCCTAGGCTTCACCGCGTGGAGTACAAAAGCTATTTTATCTGGAACTGCAGCTGCAAAACAACTGTTTCTAAACAGTATGATTGTTAGTGCCAAGAAATATATGAGATAGCAAAGTGTTGTGCACCAATATATGACACAGCGAAGTGCTGTGCACCTGTAGAGCTTTTTCAAACTGAATAAAAACAAGGTTTAAGAAACTTAAAGCTTCCACATGAGAAGACAGTTTATGTTTCTTTCAAAGCGAAACAAGGATCGTTCATCACTACCTCTTTTGTCTCCTCAGGGTCTGAGTGATCCACAGTCATGTACAGATCATTCTGCAGGTACTTCAGTGCGCTTAGAGGGTCAGTCTGAGCCTTCTCTTCAAACCTGCAGAGGAGAGACAGAAAACATGAGTGCCACCATTCCTTTCAGGACTAAGTCCTACTACAGTACCTGAAGGGGGTGTACAAGAAAGCTTAGGGAGAGACTTTTATAAAGGCAAGTAGTGATACCATGAGGGGAAATGGCTTTAAATTGGAAGAGGGGCAGATTTAGACTAGACATAAGAAAGAAATTCTTCACAATGAGGGTTGTGAGGCACTGGCTCAGGTTGTTCAGGGAAGCCTTGAATGCTGCATCTCTGGAGGTGTTCAAGGCCAGGTTGGATGGGGCTTTGAGCTGCCCAATCCAGAGGAAGGTGTCCCTGCCCATGGCAGGGGGTGGGAACTAGATGATCTTTAAGGTCCCTTCCAACCCAAATCATTCTACGATTCTATGATTTGCACAAAGAGCAAAACCTGTTTAAGAAAACTTTCAGCCAACCCTAACTATTCTATGATTTCCAAACAAAATAATGTTAATTACAGCTTGGCCATATTTGCTGGAATAGATGCTTTTAAGCCAGAGTGACACAGAGGAGAGGTTTTTTTGTGGGTGCAAGGCAGTTACAAGGGCAAAGCAGTATACACTTGGTAAAAAAAATACTCAGAAGCAGATGTACAGCAACTTCTTAATGCATAGATATAAACCATTTAGTACAGTTTGTTTTCCACAAATAAAAGAAGGTATAAGTAGCACCTCATGTGAGGAGCACAGTTCAGGCAAAAGCCTTTAGGGCTTCAGTCCCAGGGATATTTACATTCCTGACAGCGCAGCAGCATAACTGAAAGTGCAGGGATGTAAAACACTCCCCACTTCTGCCAGACAACAGAAAAAGGGGTGAAAACTCCCAGATTCAATGAATACAGCACCTTAATACGGCACCTTTCATAAAACTCCATGTCCATAAAAGTCTTGTGCACCATCACCATTAGTTTCTCATTTACTTTTCATGAACAGAAACTGTAACTTCTGTGAATTCCCTGAAGAAGTTAACAGAGCTCTTAGAAAATCACTCTGGGCTCAGAGATCCTTCCCTGGGTGCACAAGCCTAGAAAGGATAAGGTTTAAACAGCCCTATCTTTTTCTTCTATCATCTATCCACCAAGATCATTACTGTGCACTGTCATCTTCTGAATCGTCAACACACAATATTAAGCTTTTCTAGGAAAACAGCTCAGACAATTCCAGAGATGAAGACCCTACAAGTCATGTTCTCTGTTACTTAACTGCCTTGTCTCAACTGCCTTACAGGAACACAAGATATTTCATTCATAATATATTTCAGTTACCTCTAGAAGTGTATAAGCTCATCAAACTGAAAGAAGTCACAGAATAGAATTAACCATATTGGTTTGTTTTGTTTTTAATTTGAGTCATGTTCTTGGCTTTTTATGCAGTAGCAGACATCTGTAGCCCAGATTTTGCAACTGTCCAAAGATGCGAGTCCAGCACAAGGGGCAAAAAGACTGCCTGTTATGTGATCATACAACCATAGAATGGTTTGGGTTGGAAAGGACCTTAAAGATCATTCAGTTCCAACCCTCCTGCCACAAGCAAGGACACTTTCCACTAGATCAGGTTGCTCCAGGCCCCATCCAGCCGAACCTTCAAACACCTCCAGGGATGGGACATCCAAGACTTTCCTGGGCAACCTGTGCCAGTGCCTCACCACCCTCGCAGGAAAACATTTCTTCTAATCTAAATATATCTAACCTAAACCTTCCTTCTTTCAGCTTAAAACCATTTCCCCCTGCCCTATCCCTGCACGCCCTGATGAAGAGCCCCTCCCCAGCTTCCCTGGAGGTTCCCTTCAGGTTCTGGAAGGCTGCTATAAGGTCCCCCTGGAGCCTTCTCTTCTCCAGGCTGAAGAAGCCCAACTCCCCTCCACCTGTCCTTGTTTGGGAGGTGCTCCAGCTTTCTGAACTATATAATGTAGATAACATTCTGGTAACTAAGCATTATTTCTTCCAAACATACATACATCTTTTCTTAGATGATATCACCATGGTCTGTAGAGCTGAAGTACCTTAAATAAGCAAAACCACTGACACTTTGCTCTTGTACAACCAGCCACTTTGACTCCACTACGACTGACTGGTACTAAACAAGTTAATACGCCAAACAGAAATCCATCTGATGTAGTGGATTTGCTGTCTTTCCAAGCCAAGTACCATTCTGGTACCCAGAGCCTGAGGGAGTACAGACAACGGGCAACCAACTGACTCTGCAAAGCCTCCATCGTACCAGTCCCTGGTTGGCCACGCTTGGCTCCCTCACATGAACTCTAATAAATAGAAGTACAGCGCCTAAAGCCCAAATTCCTACCAGACATCGCAACATTTCCTTCAAGTGCACTTTAAGCAAGTTAAAATAAGCAATCCAGAGCTGTCTCTTGAGGCCACGCAGCTGCATTTGCATACAACCACACATGGGATCAAAAAGCCTCCCAGAAAACTGAGCAAGACCTTTATTCCTTCTTGTACATATTCACATCTCTTGTGCGGCTCACCTGCAAAAGGCCTCATCCAGCCACAGTGACTGAGAGTTGAGTACAGCAATTTACTTGCCACTTTGGAAGTAAAATGCCATCAGTGAAGACCGACCTCCAACTTTTGGCAGAACTCAATAACAAAGTATTCTCACCAAGAACACAGAAAAAGCTATTTATTGGCCTCAAATAATTTGCTAGGTCTTGAAAGGCTGTCTTGCTGCTGCAATTTATTGCCTGAAGCAACACCACAGGCTTGGATTTGAAAAGCCGTTGCCCTAAATAGCAAATATAAGGCAGCTCTGAAACATCCAGAGTGCAAGAAGCACCACAGTGTAGCTAAATTCTGCGTAAGCGAGATCTTTCAAGTGATTCTGACTGAGAAACTCTGACCTCACCACGGCTGAGTCTCAGATGTGCAAAGGAATCCAGCCCCCAGACTTCATTAGCATCTTTGCGAGCTGTTACTATCTCTTAGCATGGTGTTTCAGAAACATACTCCGTTTCCTTGGGAGGCGACAGCACCAAAACACGTTGATGAGCAGCAAAGTGAAAAGGGAATCTAAAAATTCCCCCATGACTCCCCACACAGTATCTCAATTTCACTAGTTGTATAACAACAGAGTAGTTAACAGAAGGAAGTTAATTTTGTAGGTTCACCCTGCCCCACTGGTTTTTATTATTAAAATAAGTTTTAAAGAATAAATCAAGAAATCAAGGAAATAACATTTCCCAAAATAGTTTGCAAGATATTTAAGTTTCAGCAACTTAAAAAAAGACACTTCAGATAAGGAAAAAAGCAAACTTTTTGTTTCTATACCTGTGCTTTCTTATGAGGTATTTGCAGTGTCTGAGCAGGTATTCTTTTGAAGGTCGACAGAGCTTCAGAGACCAGAAATCATCTAATCTCATCTTTGGAGAGCAGGACTTCCCAGGATTCCCACCAAATAAGTAATGGACCTAAGCAAATGAGAGACAGATCAAAAAGTTGATTGTTTGTGTACAGACATTTAACAAAGACCATTTACTATGTCAACATCTTGGGAGAGATTTATTCTTTTAGACAAGCTGCTCCATTTTATTATTAGCCTTACTTTGTCCCTTAGGAGTAAAGAAAGCTTTTCAAACTGCTTATGTTTTAAGATAATAAAAAGCTGCATTGTTAGAACCTCCCTCTAGAAGACTCCCAAGATATTTACAAACAAACAGCCACAAACTATGCCAGTACTTTTTTTGAGAAATCCTGTAAGCATGATACATCCTTAAACATGAAACTTAGGAGAAAAGAGGGATCTGAGCCAACTATTGCTGCTCTGTTCAAAATACCTGATGGAAACCGCTTAAATTGATGGATTACCCAGCTCTTCTCCAGTCCTGTCCTCAAAGGACTCCAAATTCTCGTTGTCATGACAGTGGCTAAATTAAGACAGTTGTAATAAAGCTTTTGCTAATTTGGGGATGAGCAGATTATACTCTTATAATTGTGAGATGACTCCAGTGATCACACATTTTCTTTAAAGAAGAAATATTTACACTCATAAGGAAGACTCAGAAAAAGGGGGCTTTATATATATAAAGACTACTGCTCTGGCTCCAGTCAGCACTGTCGGTGGAGCTGCAGCCTTTTCCTTAAGACAGCGAAAACCACCATCCTCCCCATACACAAGGGCAACTGGCAAAGTGAGAAGCTTTATAGATGCTCACAATAAGACAGTAATCCAGCCCATCACGACCTTGGGAGATCACCAACAGGCCTGCCCCCCTCATAAGCTACAGAGTGTCTTAACTTAACCTGATTGTGCTCCTGTACTCAGCATCGGTGAGGACGCACCTCGAATCCTGTGTTCAGTTTTGGGTCCCTCATTACAAGGACATTGAGGTCCTGGAGCACGTCCAGAGAAGACCAACAAAGCTAGTGAAGGGGCTAGAGAAAAGCATTACGAAGAGCAGCTGCGGGAATTGGTGTTGTTCAACCTAGAGAAAAGGAGACTGAGAAAAGACCTTCTCACTGTCCACAACTACCTGAAAGGAGGTTGTCGCAAGGTGGATGTTGGTCTCTTCTTCCAAGTGATAGGTCAAGAGGGAATAGCCTCAAGTTGTGCCAGGGGAGATTCAGATTAGACATTAGGAAAAATTAGTTCACCAAAAGTGTTTTCAGGTAGTGGCACAGGCTGTCCAGGGAGGTGGTTGAGTCCCCATCCCTGGAGGTATTTAGAAGACGGGTGGATGAAGTGCTTGGGGATATGGTTTAGTAGTGGGCAGGTATGGTTGGATCTGATGATCTCAAAAGTCTTCTCCAACCTAGTGATTCTGATTGTACGGCTTGCAGAGAAAAATTTCCACAGCCTCTAGAAGACCAGATTTGTCTCACCTCAGCATAGCAGCATAGCTGCAAGGCACTCAATACCCTACCTGGGCACAAAGTAGTAACTGGGAAAGTAAGGGAAAGGAGTAACTGAATTAAGAGTGAAACAAAAAGGTACTGTTAGGAAGAAATGAGGAAAACCCAATCAATCTTATCAATCTTCTCAAATTAGAAGTCACAACCATCACTGTCATTGCCTTCAAAAAAAGTTCCAGCAATCCTGAGTTGCCAATCATGGAAATATTAAATGTATCTGTACGTAAAATTAATCTTCTTTGTTCAACATTACTCAAATGAGGTAGTCTAACAGATGTTTAGCAACGCACGCTCACAGCCCGAAGGCCAACCATAACCATTTCAAAAGAACCACGGCCAGTAGGGCGAGGGAGCAGATTCTCCTCCTCTACTCCGTTCCTGTGAAACCCCACCTGGAGTCTCGTGTCCAGTTCTGGAATCCCCAACATAAAAAGGTCACGGAACTGTTGGAACAGGTCCAAAGGGAGGCTACGAAGATGATCAGGGGGCTGGAGCACCTCTGCTATGAGGACAGGTTGAGAGAGATGGGCTTGTTCAGCCTGGAGAAGGCTCCAAGGACACCTTACAGTGGCCTTCCAGTACCTGAAGGGGCTACAGGAAAGCTGGGCAGGGACTTGATACAAGGGCATGGAGTGATAGGGTGAGCGGAAATGGCTTTATATTGGAAGGAGGAAGATTTGGATGAGACTAGGAAGAAATTCTTCACAAGGAGGGTGGTGAGGCACTGGCCCAGGTTCCTCAGGGAAGCTGTGGATGTCCCCTCCCTGGAATTGTTCAAGGACAGCACGGATGGGACCTTGGAAAAACCTGATCCAGTTTTCCTGGATCCAGGTTTCCCTGCCCACGGCAGGGGGATTGGAACCAGATGATTTCTAAGGTCTGGACTTACAGAGAGGTAAATCAACAGAAATCCAAGTGCTAAAAAAGGGCTGTTTATTTCTTCCCTTTTTTTTTTCTTAACACCATTTGGCATTTTAGACTCTGAACTGTTGATACTAAACATGCCACAAAGGATCTTCAAATACTGAGGTTCAAGAAGTCCAACAGGCTACCTTTCTCCACAGCTTTAAAAATAATCACTCAAAACAATGTATTCTGCATCCCACTGATGCAGGCTCTTCTTATTTATATCAGAGGAGTTTAGAAAGGTCATTTGAACAGAGGTTTCTAAAAATAAGACTCTTCAAAACAAGCACATCAAACAGCTCTTCAGATAAAGCTGGGCAACTGCCACGATTTAGCAACCTTCACAGTAACTTATAAAACGCTACTCTCAGCCTCATGGCACCTTATGCCTAGGAGTAAGCCACTAAAGGCAGAAAGGGATTTATTGTCCAACATTAATCGTCCATAATGAAGACAAACCTTGTAAGTCCTCCATATAGCAGTTACACCTATTCTTCCTTAAATCTCCCTCCTATCCCACAGACTTCTGGGTGGTTTGGTTTCCTAAATTTGATTAGCATCCCATGGAATAATATGACTAAAGTATATTTGTCTTTTTCAGTTCAGACTAAAAACAACTTCAGAAAGTTTATTTTAATTGCTAAATATCCACAAAAGGTTAAGTGTGTCGCAGTAATCTCAGTTCAGTAGGTTCATGAAGTTACAGTACCCTAATCCATTGGTTTGTGTTTTACTGCTTAATACACACAAAGCCCTGAGTTTACGCAGCCATCATGTACATTATAAGCAATTTTACGCCTAAGCATGAACAGGTTCATTGAAGTCAGGCAGCGCTAAAGAATGACAGTTGTTTCTGATAGGCAGGGGCAAGTAGAGCACCTCTGTTAGAGCAGATCTTTAACAGGCATTAGTTCATTCATAGAATCATAGAATCACCAGGTTGGAAGAGACCCATCGGATCATCGAGTCCAACCATTCCTATCAAACACTAAACCACGTCCCTCAGGACCTCGTCTACTCGTGACTTAAACACCTCCAGGGAAGGCAAATCAACCACCTCCCTGGGCAGCATATTCCAGTGCCGAATGCCCCTTTCCGTAAAAAACTTCCTCCTAATCTCTAGCCTAAATCTCCCCTGGTGGAGCTTGAGACCATTCCCCCTTGTCCTGTCCCCTGTCACTTGGCAGAA
>WAAB01024687.1:24173-53464 GCA_013389865.1 Piaya cayana
TTCAGATCCCTTTGGAGCCTCCCTACCCTCCAGCAGATCCACACTTCCACCCAGCTTAGTGTCATCTGCAAACTTGCTAAGGGTGCACTCGATGCCTTCATCCAGGTCATTGATGAAGACATTGAACAGGGCTGGACCCAGCACTGAGCCCTGGGGAACCCCTCTTGTGACTGGCCTCCAGCTGGATTTAACACCATTTCCCACCACTCTCTGGGCCCGGCCAGCCAACCAGTTTTCCACCCAACAAAAACACTTTCCCCTAGAAATGTTCACCTGTGACCATTTAGTCTCTAACAGGTTGTGAGATTAAGTCTCTGAAGACAAGTGTTCTCAGGTAAGATAACAGCTGGGCGGTAGCTGCTGGACAACTTCAAAGGGGTTTATCATATCCCAGTGTCTGCATTTTTGTTTCACCTAGGAGCTACCATGTTTACTTCACATTGACATAAACAGTAGCTTAGCACCTTATTTCGAAAGATGACTAAGTTAAATGAAAGTTACCCACCACATTAACACTATACCGAAAGCCATATGCATTGCCCCATCTACGAAGAAGCAACAAGATTGAAACCAAAACCACTTGTGACTGGACCCTCGTACCTTATGCAACTCATCATACACCAGCTGATGAGCAAACCTTGGGCAGGGTTCCTCTTCCTGAAGGCTTTTACCGGGATTCTCTTTTGCTGCTTGGTCATTCTTATAGACGCAAGACCTGCAACACAAGGCAGTAAATAATGACTGGTAGCACCTGCAGGAAGCAGAACAAGTTACTGAAAGGGTATAAAAGGTACAAGTGATGTCAATTCAAACTGCTTGGCATACAACACTGAAGGTTTTCTTCTCTTTATATTATCCCCTATTACCCTTTCTCCACCTCTACAGAGAAACCCATCCAAGATCAGAGAAGCTCATCCTGGCTGAACACCATCCTCAATCACAAACCACAGGGAAAAATACTAGATAATTTTATGTCACGAGCTATGGAGCAATCCTAAGATATTGCACTATTTGCTAGAAAAATTGTACGCATGGACTATTTTTCATTATAGAGAACTTGAACACAGTACAGCTCTAGGTCAGAAACTTCAAAGCTAGCATTTCAATCACTGATTTTCAAGCAGACTTCGGTTGTTTTGTCCAACTGAAACTCCATTTTTAAAAAACAGCATTCACAGCATTCAAAGTGATTAGCCTCACATTACAAGAGACCTTGAACACAGAAATGCTGCCAGCTCGGGAAAGGGGCAGTGGCAACCAACTGCTAAACACCACATAGCAAAGAGACGAGGAGCTATTATCTCAGAATACTGGCTCTAACAGCTACCTGAAATACCACTGCACACAGCCTGGAAAGAGTCGGCAGCTCTAGCACAAACATTTCTGCATCGCTGTTCATACAGTAGAGCAGTTTCCTTAGTTTCTAATAACTAGTGCCACATATGCTGCTATTAACAACTTACTTGACTGAATTTGCTGCGCTGATGATGAATCCTGGCCTTTAACACTTCCTACAGGAAAATCTTATAATGGCTTGCTTTCCCTCATCCCCTCCACCTGCTTCCAATAAAGAAGTTCACAGGATTTGTCTCCCTCGCTTGGCTTATTGCCACCGTGTCTCTAAAGACTGTGGAAAAAGAGCTGCCTCAAGGGAACCCGGCTGTATTCAACGTTACCATTTCACGGTTCTAAGAGGTTAGAGAGTTACCTGGGAGACAGGATAGTGTAGGAGTGCTTTCTAAAGAAAGTCAGGGCAGACATTAGAAACAGCAGCCCTTCCATCGACTTACCAGCTGTTCCTTACAATGTCATAAATCCAGAAGGAATTCCTTACATTCTCTTCCCGCTTCTCCTTGTCTTTACTGAGCCCTGACAAGACATGGATTTCATTCAGTTCAGGATCGATGGTGGCCCTTTGAGTGAAACCTGTCATTGGAACTGAGAAAAAACACAGAGAGAGTTACACACTGAAAACAACAGAGGACAGAGGAGAAGATCCAAGAATAAGACAAATGCCTTTCCCTCCCCCTGACATTGAGTATATATTCTCATATCCACGGTACAAGCATGAGATTTCACGCAACCAACTCTTCAGCATCCTGGGCTAAAGAGAACCTTTGGTTTAACCTCACTATCTCGTTTCTCAATTTTCTTCTTTTAGATTACTTTCAGCTCTTCACTTCTCATACAAACCCAAACCCAATGGACTGAGTGATCCCAAGCTGGTATTTTCTATGACCTCTCCTCCACAGCAATCTTGTTATTTACCATGACTTAAAACTGAAATGGCACATCACCGAATAGGAGGTGTGCAGAAGTTGCTAAGCAAACAATTTGCTTCTTGCATACGCACTCCCCAGGCAGGGTGAGGAGGAGAAACATCACCCAGAGTCTGACTCCTTCCCTGCTAAGGATAAGCCCAATGCATATTTTCTGATTCCCTTCTACATACGACACCTGGGAAGTATAAAAAACCATTCTGAGAGTTGCTGCTCCCTAGGGAAAGGCATGGGCAGAGCTATATGGCAAACTACCGGCTTAGAAACGAGGATTAAACTGCCTCGGGATAGACCTAGATGATCCCTGTAGATATGAGTGGAGTCATTTTGTTATCTCAGCCGTAAAAAGAAGCACTGAATTCCAGAAAGCTTAATTGCAAAAGCTGGGAAACTCAGACAACTTGAAGATGAACTCAAGATTACGGAGCTGCCAAACACATCGCTTCCTTTAGGACAAAAACATCAAGGAAGTTTATTTGTATTTTCTAAATAGTCCTGGTATAAGTACCAAGCTTTTCTTCTGTTCCACCTTTGGGTTTAGAAATATGGTGAAATAGTGAGAATTCCAGCAGTTTTCATCGTAATTCTCCGAAAAAAAAGTCAGCAAATTTGTTTGGCAGTTCTTCTTGTTTGTTGTGTAATTCCCCATTTCCTGTTTCCCTAGGCAACTATCCTTCCAAAATGTATTTGTGACCAGCACGTGATCTTTGTTTACAGATCCTGTTTGTCTCATTTCTCTTTCTGGGTCAGTTTACAAAGGCTGGTAAGGGTTCCTGGCCTTCGATCAAGATTTTGGCATGAAAAATTCTCAGAACTCTTCTATTTTGCAAATTCTTCCCTGCAATTAACTGTGAACAGCACACAAAGCCCAGAAAACAAGCCCTACACTAATAAACCATTTAATATTGCTGTTTCAGACCACACAAAACAGTATTTTGCAAGCCCGTTCTGTAATAGGTTTCAGTCTCATACTTCAATCTTCCAAACTGAAATAAAAAAATTCAGAGAAGCTTTTGGTTTTCTACAGTTTCAGCCCCTACCAAAATGCTTAGCAAAGACAAAAAACGCAAACATTTCCAAAAACAATAAATAAATGCTTAATTCTTACATAAACTTAAGTAGAAACTGAAATATATTCAGATAATTCATTCTCAGAATCCTGTTGACAAAATCCTTTCAGGGAAAAGCCGGAGGCAGAGCCTATTTCAACCTCCAGTTTTGCCACAAAGTTTCAAAGGAAAATTAATCCAGTTTATAAGCAAATGGGTGGCAGAGCAGAGGGAAAGAAAGGAGGGAACAATGCTGGCACAACAGCCACCACATACCTTGTTTTAGCTGCAAACCACAAGGAAGGTTTTAAATCAGAATAATGAGCACTGTGAAAGTCCCCCAGTGAGGAAAGTGGGAACGGGACAATTATAGACTAAATATCAGTAACTGTCAAAACCTACCACATAACATAGAATCACAGAATAGTTTGGGGTGCAAGGGAACTTAAAGATCATCTAGTTCCAACCCCCCCTGCCATCGGAGGGGACATCCCACTAGATCAGGCTGCCTCAGACCCATCCAACCTGGTCTTCAACACCTCTAGGGATGGGGCAGCCACAACTTCCGTGGGCAACCTCTTCCAGGGCCTCTGCCACTCTCATCTTGAAGAAATTCTTCCTCATGTCTAGTCTAAATCTGCCCCTCTCCAGTTTATACCCATTGCCCCTCGTGCTATCACTACAAGCCTTGGTGAACAGTCCTTCTCCAGCTTTCTTGTAGCCCCTTTCAGGTACTGCAAGGTCACTATAAGATCTCTCTGGACCCTTCTCTTCTCCAGGCTGAACAAGCCCAACTCTCTCAGCCTGTTCTTGTATATGAGGTACTCCAGCCCTCGAATCATCTTTGTAGCCTCCTCTGGACCCATTCCAACAGCTCCATCTCCTCCTTATGTTGAAGATTCCAGAACTGTACACAATACTCCAGACGAGTTCTCACAAGAGAAGAGGCCACAACGTGTTTGCTTGCATAGTCAGGGACTAAATTATTGACCCAAAACCATTAAATTCAAGGCATATTTAGATATTTCTGGCAGGAGAGCCATCTACATTTTATCAGCAATGCTAATGCACATGGAAAATGTCTTTGCAACCCTATCTGCTGCTTTGAACAAACCATGCTAGGTTTTGAGAAAAAAATAAAGCATGCAAATCTTCAGAGCATTAATACCTCTGGCTCATTGAAATGAAAATTATTATAATCATAAGGCATATGGTTATTGTATTACCATTGATACAGAAAATGTATGAAACTTGTCTGTGGAAGTCCCATCCCTCCTCTTGATATGGTAAATAAATGAATTCTCTACCTAGTTTATGCTCTATTTCCTGATGCCAAAATTATTGTTTAAATAATGAAGGAGGGAAAAGCCACCAAAGCTCAGTCAGCATCTCTGGTTTTTTCCCTCTTGAGACTAAGTATAGGAGATTTATCTGCAACAATTGCAATCAAAACCAAATTCAAGTGAAGTCATTTTAGGCTTCAATCAACCTCTTCTTGAGAAAAATGAGGTTCAACGAGGCCAAGTACAAGATCCTACACCTGAGTTGAGACAATCCATGGTTTCAATACAGGCTGGGGGATGATGAGATTGAGAACAGCCATACGAAGGAGGACTTGGGGGTGCTGACTGATAAGAAGCTCAACATGAGCTGGCAAATATGTGCTCACAGCCCAGAAGGCCAACTGTATCCTGGGCTACATCAAGAGAAGCGTGGCCAGCAGGGTGAGGGAGGGGATTCGCCTCCTCTACTCCACTCTCATGAGACCCCAACTGGTGTCCTGTGTCCATGTCTGGAATCCCCAACACAAGAATGATAGGGAACTGTTGGAATGGGTCCAAAGGAAGCCACGAAGATGGTCAGAGGACATCAGTCTGCGGACAGACTGAGAGAATTAGGCTTGTTCAGCCTGGAGAAGAGTTGACTCCGGGCAGATATTAGAATCATCTTCCACTATCTGAAGGGGCTACAGGAAAGCTGGGGAGGGACTTTCTACAAGGCCCTGGGGTGACAGGATGAGGAGGGGTGGCTTTAAATTGGAAGGGGGAAGACTTAGATGAAATATTAGGAAGCAGTTCTTCACCAGGAGGGTGGAGAGGTACTGGCACAGGTTGCTCAGGGAAGTTGTGGACTTCTCATCCCTGGAAGTGTTCAGTCCAGGCTGGAGGGGGCCTTGAGCAACCGGATCCAGTGGGAGGTGTCCCTGCCCATGGCAGGGGTGTTGGAATTGGATGATCTTTAATGTCCCTTCCAACCCAAACCATTCTATGATTCTATGATTAAAAATAATATATCCAAAAATACGTATCTGTACAATTCAGAGGGGCCCAAGGTGAGGACTAACTTACGTAAGCTCTTTGACCTAACTCAGCAACTGCATAAAACCCATGTTTAAGTGGTGCCTTAGGCTAGATAAAGCTGACATTCAGTCTTTTGCAGAGGAAGATCAAACAGAAAGTTAGATATGATTAAAATAAAACACTGTACAACACAAATCTGGTAAACAAGTCGCTGAAAATAAAGCGATGAGGAATTAAGGGAAGCTACTACACAGTAAGACGAAGATGTTGTGATATTAAACATACCAGAAATGTCTAAAAGAGTTTACCAAGGAAATCTGATCCTTGACAGAGCAAAACTGCTACATAAAATCCTTGCAACTGACAAACACTTCCACTAGGGGGTAAGAGAGCTTCATAATCTGAGAGTGCAGCTGACTTGCAGTAAACACTGGATACAATTCAAATGATTGCGGTCAGCATTCGAGGGGGGACACTGGCTGTAAACTTGTGAAAAGTACTTGTGGTATTTAGCTAACAAAATGTACGTTAGGAAGGAAATTCAATTCTGCATGGGAGACAAAACTGAACCTGCGGCAGAAACTGATCGCTTGGGATCTAATTTTTCAATGTTACGACTCTAAAATATCATAAACCACAAGGGAGGAGAATTAGACACGGTAACGCAAGAACTATTATTTGCAATGTACGAGATCCAAGCAGTGCATAAAGCAGTAAGAATAGGTCCACAGAAGTCCCTTCACTCTCTTCCTGATACAAGTCAGCTCTGGAGCACATCTCCACCAATTTCACATTGTTCAGAGTGCCTCTTGGGCCCTGCAATCACTCAGGTCAGCCGTGGGCCGACAGCCTGAAGGACGTAAAGCAGGAACTGAGGACTTAGCCCTGGTTGTTTAGAACAGGGCACTGGCCTGTCGCTACGCGATATTAACTTGGCTCTCAGGACAATACATTACTCATTGAAGAAGAAAAGCTGGGGAGTGAAACTCCTAAACACGACGCGATCCTAAAAAAGTCTAGTACATGGTGAATACTTGCCTTGCGCCACGGCTCCCCCCACCCTGTAATCTCAATAACTGGCCCAGGGTAGAAGGACAGTAACAAACTGAAAATAAGAGGTCGAATTCTCTCTCTAGAACTTAAATTCTCCGTTTATTTTTATACAGCAAAATTGAAAACCTCACGGCCTCAGTATTTGAAAACAATATTCAGCCACGCAGGCCTTGAGTTAGCAGTCAGTTACATAAACAAGTGATGATTCCTGGGAAGGCTCCGTTAACACGCTGTGCAACCCTGTACAGTATAATTTCCACTTAAATATAACACAAGGGAAAAGCTTTGCTACAGAAGCAAACCTAATTGTGAAACAAAGATGCACCCACTATCACAGTCCTTCTTTACAGGCATTTATTTAATCGTAGCGATCATTTCAGCAAGCTGAATATTTGTCGGATTCTATTTGCAAACAGCTACAGTTGTTTCAAAGTGTGATATTGGCTGCTGGCAGCATCTAAGCTAGTAAACAGAGCTTGTACAACACAGAGGCAGGGTTTGCAAAGCATTAAAGTGGAGTTCACACAGATGTGGATCTCTCAGCACTAGACAGAACTTTGGAAACGAAATCTCATCTCTCTCATTTAAGGGGATATTATAGCATGGTTTTAAACATGCTTTGAAACACAGCACTAGCCAAACAACAATAAAAAACTTGTAGTCTACAGACTCCTCGTGAAGGATTCATGAAGGATAATTAAGGGAAGCAAGTTCGCTGACGGCCTTTCAGTGCCACTTAAGTTACGAAACCCTCAGAACACGTTACTGCTAATCCCACTACAAGTGACTTGCAAGTATCCTCCCTCCTTGTGATGCCTCGTGATTAAAAAACAGGAGAAAGCTACATCACGTGGATATTGCTGTTCCCCAGAACCCGGCACCTCCCTGACGGATTAATTTAAAAGAAGTGGTGGATCAGCAAGTTACTCCATTACGCTATTTGTAATCCATATAATACCGAAGTGGCACCTCCCCTGAACTTTAACGTAGCAAACCTTGATGAGTGATGGAGATAGTGCACCGGCCAGCTGTTGACACAGCAAGATAATGATTATCCGCTGGGATTTTTCCTGATGAGACTGCATTTGGCAGCCAGCCAAGAAGCAGCTAAGGAGACCATTTCAACAGTTTGGTTGTCATGTTGAAAAAGCAACAACTTGACATCCAACACTTAATTCTCTTCCAAACAATGCGAGATTTTGGAAAAAACAGGCCAGTTAGTAAATCTGAAAGGAATTCTGCTAATCTGCCATCTCTGTAAAGCATCCTTAGGATTTGGGGACTGCCTGCTCTCCTCCTCACCGTCACAGTCAGAAGAAAGTATCTTGAGACTGGTTCAGAGAAGCACCTCACAAGATGAAGAGCACACAAGGCCTCTCATAAAACAAAGTTCTTCCACGGCAAGAGACATGCTGGCCTTTGTCAAGGTAGACCTTAAACTGAAGAAGGGCAAAACACATCAGGTGCCACAAAGACAACCAAAATAGGATATCCAGACTGCTTGTCTGAGTGGGGTCCTGGCTATGCTGGGCTAGCTGTGCTCTCTGTTTTGATTACTGTTTTCCTGACATCGTCGTCTTTGACATGTGGATTTCCTGCCTGGGCTGAGCCGCCTCTGTCCGTGGTCCTTACCCATGAAACCGCCTGCCTGTCAAGTGCCTAGTTCTGCACCAGGAATGAGCATGTACCCCAACAAAAGATCTCAGAACGTCGCTAGTAGCTAAAAACCATTTGTACTTTGCCCATAAGAACTACTTCACCATTAAAAGGAAGAATGTTTCAAGTTTGATCTCACTTTACATTCTCTTGGAGGAGGAAATTCTCCCTCTGACCAACAGCTCTGACACCACCTGAGTCAGGGCCAGTGAATGAGGATTATCACAGGAATCTTGACCACAAGGTTCCCATTAGCTCCCCAGACCTGAAATGACTGCCCATGATTAGTCACAAACCGCATACTAAGGAAGTTGGGCAAGCTGTCAGTACAGCCTTTGGAAGACATTTGATACTGGTGGCACATCTAGACCACAGAAAAGCTGCAGAGGTACACTCCAGCATACATGTTGGGTTTTGTTGTTGTTGTTTGTGTACTATCCTGAGGTTATTTTAAAGTAATCAACGGTGTACGACTGCTTTAAGAGAATATGTGCATCAACATATACAATTTCTGCCTCTTATCCAGTCACAGGCTGTTCAACTGCACTACACTTCCTCCAGTCTGTACCATTACGGCCTTTCTCCACATCTGACTCATCAGCTACTGAATATGACTCAGTGGGGTGCCCAGACAGTCAAGAAGACCAATGGCATCTTGGCCTGTGGCAGAAACAGCACAGAAAGCAGGAACAGGTAAGTGGACTAGGCACTGGTGAGGTCACATCTTGAATCCTGTGTTCAGTTTAGGGCCTCTCATTACAAGGACATTGAGGTCCTGGAGCATGTCCAGAGAAGA
Organism: Piaya cayana; assembly: GCA_013389865.1. Classification (NCBI taxonomy): domain Eukaryota; kingdom Metazoa; phylum Chordata; class Aves; order Cuculiformes; family Coccyzidae; genus Piaya; species Piaya cayana. The sequence continues at coordinate 33,307 of WAAB01024687.1, forward strand.
CCAACAAAGCTGGTGAAGGGGCTGGAGAAAAGCATTATGAGGAGTAGCTGAGGGACCTAGGGTTGTTTAGCCTAGAGAAAAGGAGGCTGAGGGGAAACCTTATCCCTGTTTCATAGAATCATAGAATCACCAGGCTGCAAAAGACCCACCGGATCATCGAGTCCAACCGTTTACAACTATATGAAAGGAGTTTGTGGAGAGGTGGGTGTTGGTCTCTTCTCCTAAGTGACAGGTGATACAACGAGAGGGTATGGTCTCAGGTTGTGCCAGAGGAAGTTCAGATTAGATATTAAGAAAAATTTATTCACTGGTTCTCAGGCACTGAAGAGGCTGCCCAGGAAGGTGGCCAAGTCCCCATCCCTGGAGGTGTTTAAAAGACAGGTAGATGAGGTGCTCAGAGATCTGGTTTAGCAGTGGACAGCTATGGTTGAACTTGATGATCTCCAAGGTCTTTTCAACCTAGGGATTCTATCATTCTATGATCCCAGCTGCATTCTGTTTATGTCAATCCCATTAGTTCATTATTTGAGCTGAACTAAGAAATTCCTTGCTCCTAACGGTTATCGTGCAGCAGAAAGACAACCACCCCTAATAGCTTAATTTCACTGTAGTGCCATCCCTCGAAAGCAAAGATAAAGCACCAGGTTTTTTGATGCAGTGTGCTGGAGAGAGTACCCATGCTCACTAGCAAATAGCATTCATAACACGAATTGCTGCAGAGCTTACCTGAGCTTTAAAGCAGATCAAGTCAGGAGGCATTTTCAGAAGGCAAAGCTGTACGCAAACCCATCTTTTAGAAATCATACCTCAAGCGCATTTGAACTTCCCCCAGGAATGAAAAAAGCAAATCTAAACTTGCTGAAATCACTGGCCTTTACTCCCAATTAAGAACATTTCAATGACGCTTATCACTCAATACTCTTGCAGTCACCTACGCAAGGAACTGTTCCAGGATCAACGTCAAAAGCACAACCAAGAGCAAAGAAATGCTAAACAGCAAAAATATCTCGTCCAGAGAGGAGAGTAGCAAAACCAACATCACATTACCATCATTTTCCAGTGTTGCAACAGCTCCACATTACTGATATTCCTTAACTATCCATTTAACTGCCTTTTTTTTTTGAAGTCTTATCGCTACTCTAATAGAAATGTTAAACAAATGCATAATTAAGTTGTTTTAGAAAGGGTAAAAATCAAAATAGCACAACTAAGAATAGAACTGAATGCCACATGCGAGCCAGGAACAAAATGTAATCATGGGACTTTATAGGAACATTTAGGTCAGGCATCTTCAACTTGACTCATCACACGGAGCAGCTTAAAACTTCACAGCAACCAGACAGGGAATCACTTTGTTCGTATAGATCAAAATGGTATCTCACCACCTAATAAGAGCACAACAAAGAGTAGCTTTTTGGGGTTAAAATAGTGCTGTCAGTATTTGCTGTCTGAACTTAACAAGCGTTTTGCTCTCTTCCTATTAAAATGCAAATAATCCTAGCATTTTCCTTCAAAAGCTAGGGAAATGCTCAAATCTTGGTTTACTTTCTACACACAGGAGAACAGTAAACTGAAAATTGACTTGTGAAATATTTCCAATGAGTCATTTTCTCACAAAGTCTACTATTCACCACTTCTGGACCTGTGGGAATGGGGAGGAGGGCTTAATATTACGGTTTCATTTGCTTAACCGAACCTTGCAATTAACGCGCTTGCAAAGGAGCAGAGCTCAGTGGCTTCTCCTTCCATAAAGCAAGACTGATTTCTCTAAATCTGAAGTAGACACAGGTGTCAGCTTAAAGCCACGTTTCAAAGCTTCAGGCTATAAAGAAATGTTGTTTTAAAAGAGCAAAAATGGCAGAATGCTAGCAATTTATGGGGAAAAAAAAAATCAAACCCACCATTCTTCAAAATCTCTAAGGACAACAAACGGTGTGTGGGCGTGCATAGAGCAGCCTTAGGAACACGCAGGCACCTTAATAAAGGAGATTGTCAACAATACAAGCCGGTTCTTCCCTGGAAGCACTCAAGTAAATAAATGACTCCAGAGAATAAAAGCTTGGGTACTCGTCTCCCTCACTGGCATAACTAAATTAATGAGCAAACAATAACTCATAGCCATCAATAATTCACTTCAGAACTTCAGCAGAACTGCTTGCTAAAAATTAAGCTTGATCAAAATAAGGAGGGCAGCCTAAACTCAAGATAAATTACCTTCCAAGGATTTTGGTGACTAGAAGAAGAAATAAAAAGATTAGGAGTAAATACACAGAATACAAGAAATATTCATGATTTCTGTAGAAGCAGACACGGCAAGACAAATTTCCACTTCTGAGCTGAATGCTGAAAATCAGGGTATTTGAGACCCAGGGAAATTATGTGCTTATACACACAGGGACCCTTTCTGGAAGAACAGAACAATCTTCTGTATCCTGGGCTGCATTAAAAGAAGCATGGACAGCAGGGTGAGGGAGGGAATTCTGCCACTCTGCTCTGTTCCCGTGAGACCCCAATGCGATTCCTGTGTCCAGTTCTCAAATTCCCAACAGAAGAAGGATATGGAAGTGTTGGAACAGGTCCAGAGGAGGCCAACAAAGATGGTCAGAGGGCTGCAGCACCTCTGCTATGAGGACAGGCTAAGAAAGTTGGGCTTGCTCAGCCTGGAGAAGGGAAGGCTCTGGGGAAACCTTATAGCAGCCTTCCAGGTACTTGAAGGGGCTACAAGAAAGCTGGGGAGGGACTTTCTACACCTGCATGGAATGACAGAATGAGGTGCAATGGTTTTAGATAGGAAAGGACAAGATATAGTTTAGATGCTAGGAAGAAATTCTTCGCAAGAAGGGTGGTGAGGCACTGGTACAGGTTTCATAGGGAAATTGCGGTTGCCTCTTCCCTGGAGTGTTCAAGGCCAGGCAGGATGAGGCTTTGAGCCACATGAACCAGTGGGAGGTGCCCCTGCTCACAGCAGGGGGTTGGAACTGGATGATCTTTAAGGTACCTTTTACCTTCCAACCCAAACCATTCTATAGATTCTCTCTGTCATCTGAACAGAAGAGATTTAAAATCTTTACGGCTGTGTTACAACAACTTTGGGGTGTCTTTACAGGATTTTGGCATACAGAACCCAGATTGGTATGTACAGCTCCAGCATTATGAACCAAGCAGGAATGAAGCCTTTCTCCCTGCTCCTACCTTTTTTTGCCCTTCCCTGATAATTTAGTACGAGAATAACAGGACAACAGGTCTTACTTGTCAGCTCCTGTCAGATAAAATAACCTCTGTCCCTCTACTCCAGTTCTCTGTCTCTGAGTTTCTTACCTGCCTTTCTGTATCTCAAACCAAGCAGATTATTTCCATCTTATGGCATTCTTCACTTGGGGAAAACTAGAAAAAAACCTGCTTTTCCTTTCCTGGTTTAAAGATTTTTTTTTTTTATCTTTGCTGGAGTTTCAAAGAGATATTTTTAGTTCTTATTTTGCTGATTTTTTTTTTCCCTTTCAAGGGGCTATGAGGTTTCATGCATTAATTATTTGTGTTGTGTTGAAGGTGGCAAGTGTCAAATGACGGGAAGGACAGAAGAGCTGGCATAAGTTTAACCTATATACTGGGGAGTTTACGCGGGTACGTGGGGCTAGTGAAGGAGGCCAACCTGACACCACGGGACACTGCAGCTGTCCTTTCACCTACTTAACAATATATTTCTCATTTTAAACGAATACGTAGTTATATACTCACCCATCCCTGAATCCTTCTTAGTGCCGTCTGATATGATATCCACGTGATCGCTGTCTACATCATAACTGAAGAAGTCATTCAAATAAGTCTTTGATCTCTGGCCACCAAAGACGTACAAGCAGCGATTTTTCTAAAATGGAAAACACACGTCTCGTTACTAAGCTCAAGAAAACACACTGGCCATCTCAGACCATTAAAAAAACCCCACAAATAAATGAAAGGGTCCTCAGATATTGGCAGAGGCTGCCAAGAGAGGTGGTTGAGTCACAGTCCCTGGGTAGATGAGGTGTTTGGGGACATGATTTGGTAGTGAACAGGTACAGTTGGAGTTGATGAACTCAAAGGTCTTTTCCAACCTAATGATTCCATGATGATTCTAAATATGTTTTACCCTCACCTCTGCAAAGATTCGCAGTTTATTATTCTCAAACTTAATAAAAATTTGAGAATTCTTGACTGGAGTCTCTCTTTTTTGAAGCTATTTCTCAGTTTCAAGCGTTAAATCATTAAGGACTCTCAGAGTCTTCACCTCAAAAAGCCTCTTACAAATGCTATTTTAAAGACCTCATTTTCACAATCTATACAAAACCACAAACTTGGATCCAACACAGAGGTTCAGTTCAAGTGTGACTTGGCAAATTTTACATAGTGAGCTCCTACAGCCTTGCAATAACTTTTGAACATTAAATCAGTAATTCATTTTTGAAGTTTTTAATATTAAAGAATTAACAGTTTCTACGTCTAAAACCCATTTGACCATAACTTTGCTGTTAAAAAAAAACCCAGAGGAAAAGAAAGATGGATTGTAGGAGAAATCAGCCAGGTACTAGCAAATTACTAAACTCAGACCAGGCAAGTGGCAAGCAGCAAGCCAAGAATAACAGGTTTATTACTTCTTTCAAGTTTGCCAAGTGGAAAGTCACTAAGAGGGAGATTATTTTTCTTTCAAATGGCTGAGAAAACAGCAAATGATCTAACCTTCTACAACCTGTGCTTACAGAAGCTTGTATTCTTACTTTTACCACGGACGTATGCTTGAGAAATCCTCTGGTACCCGTGCAGAATTTTGTGGGGCAATTATGGTTTAGATCCAGATTTTAGAGAGCTGTTCTTAAGAGAGCCATTCAAAACAAAAATGAAGTGGAAAGCTCTGAAAGCAGAGTACGCACTATAAAAATTCTGATCTTTCATTGGAAGGGGAAAAAAAAACCAAACCTCAGTAAATTGTTCAAACAGGTCGGTTTTCAACTGGTGGTATCAGTATATGCTCGAATGCCACATTATTAATGTTAATTGTTTTTCCTCCCACTCCTAAGTCAAAACTCCACGCAGTTCCCATGTTCTGTGCTTAAGCAAACGTGTGGGTGATGAACACAACTGGAATGGCAAAGGAAGACTTTTCTTTGATGCTCAATACTAATAAAGCGCTACACAGCCCCGTCTCCTACCATAGCTCTGCCTTTCCAGCAGACTCTGGATGAAGTGCCCGAGATGCCGTCTGTGCCCGGCTGGTCAGGGCAACAAGCAGCCGCAGCAGCTCTGCACAGAGGTGTAATGGTTTGATTTTGGCCCCTTCAGAATAGCCAGGTTGTGGTTGAGGAAGAACTACATCTCCCAGTATTCCACGCAACTTTTTCTACGTAAACCAAGGTGTAATTGGGGGTGGGACACTTCCTCTTCCGGCTNATGTGATATTTTTAGTTGCATATTAGTGTTAATACATTATATATAATCACTACAGCATTTTTAGTCTCTCTCTCTTTTCTTCTACTTATCTCCCTTGGGCTTGTACAGGGGGGTGAGGGTTGGAAGGAGGGGGGAGGGCTGCAGACACTGTGAGGGTTTTGGGAGAGTTTTGACTCAAACCATCACAAGAGGATACAAGGCCTGCTCACCTCAGCACACACCCAGTAAGTCCCTGCACCACCCAAGTTTACCATTCCATTAACCACATACAGTATTTACTAGACCAGAAGCTTCCAAGTTGCTCTACCACCTTTAAAAGAAAACCAGTTTATATCGAATTGAACCATAGCCTTCGGGTCTGCTTACCATTATTCAATTAAACCGAACTATTTGAAATTCACCTTGCTTTTTAGTTGAAATTTTATCTAGTTGAAGTCATGAAAGCTCCCAGACTGAATTACTACCACCTGCTCTTAGCAAATAAGCACTAGAATGTCAGCGAACATAAAATCAAATGAGAATAAAGAGTTCCAAACTTTCAAGAAAAATTCAGACTTGTAAGAAAAATCCAAACCAGGTGTTCTCCCTAAAAGTCATGAATCAAAGTTCGGCATGGATACTTACAGAATGGAACAACATACAGTGTCCTATTCGGGATTGGATGTCCTCGGGTCCAGCATTACAGGAATCCTCTCTTAAAAGTTTCCATGTCTGACACTGACAGTCAAAAGCAAACAAGCCACTGAACTGCGGTTCGCTGGCTCTGCTGTCATCAACGCTGCCATTGCAGGTCAGAATCCTGCCTCCAAAGGTATAGATCATGTGTTTTTCTGAATCCATACACATCTGTAAGAATAAGAGAAATAGTTCTAAGGTACCATATTAAGGCTTGAACACGCCAAGATTTAAGATTAAACATCCCTCCCCTGAGAGTGATACCCAGTAAGACAGCACTCAACACACCTCCTGAACCTCTAATGAACAGAAAATAATACATGTGTCTTCAAGGCTGACAGGTAGTAATCTCACAAAACAGTCCTTTATTTGAAATGGGAGACTAATTTTAAGTTGCATATTTAATAAGGAAAAAAAAAGAGTCTACGCGCACCCTTCATCACGTACAAAATTTGTCTCTAGTTGATGATTTTACAGGAAAATATTTTGGAGTTTTTCACCAGGATTCACAGCCAATTCTGGCAGAAAGTTAACACAAAATCGCCTTTGGCGATGGCGACACAAGGGAAAAATTCAAACTCACTGCTAACTTACTGACCGCCACTCAATCGATCCAAGACCAGGCAGCATTACTCAAGATTCCATCCCAAGCATATTTTATTTACTGTTACCCCCATGACTAGAAGATAAAGCAGGGCCTTAGCCTGGCCAAGGATTTTTGATGAGGCTGCAGTAGAAATATGTTTATCCCTCAAGCCTGAATTCAGGTTATGGCGCAAGAGATGCATCACAGTACAAATGAAATAAAACTCCCTGACTCCAGGTGATGTTTTTAGACACAGTGCAGCGCAGAGGGTTACAAAACACCACGGGGAAAAAAAAAAACACCCGGACAAGATTACAGTAAGATAGAGATGCTACTCAGCAAAACCTCCACGAAACACTTCTAGGGCAGCACATTTTTGTGAAGGTTAAACAAAACCCACTATCACAGTAGGTACTGAGGGAGAGATGAGAAAGAGCTGCGGCTTGATGAAGAATTCAGGGAGGACATTCTTTCCTATACGACAGCAGGGGGGGAAAAAGAATCTTTCAGAAGCAGGGAAACAAGGCACCCAGAGGAGCCTTGCCTTGCCAGCTGACAATTTACTTTTGCCTTTCCCCCAAACACCTGGGAGACTGGTATTTGTTATTAATAGAATAGAAAGACTGACTGGCTTTCGTTCTGCAGACGCCACGTATCTTTAATTTTTGGTGTCAGCAGAACCACATATTGTGCTGGCAAACAACAGCTTTAGTTACAAAACAGCCAGTACCAATAAAAGCAGCTCTCAGGCTGCTTTAAGACTGAGTACTGAGGTGACGTTTCTTGGCCATACTTTACAAAAATCAATTAAGAAGAAAATACCGGTTTCAAGTACACAAAAGCCATTAAACAGGCAACATCAGTAAAAAAAGTATTCCTTTCGAACACATGGATAGTTGTGGCTTTGTAAAAGATCAGCAGCCACTCCTCTAAGGTGTTTAAAGCAAGGGCATTCTACAAATTTTAAAAGATAAGCAATTTGGCAGGAATCCTGATCCTGCTGGTCTCGTATCAGCCACTTGCTCGTGGTTTTCTTCCAAAGGTACCACACGCAGCTTCGCAAGTTGTTCCCCAGCGCCCTCTGAGCAGGCAGATCTGCAAACCCAGCTCAACAAGACTGATTAAAACCCAACAAACTGTGCTTTGAGCTTTAATAAAATGTGTCTTAATAAGGTGAATAAGCTTGTGAGTTTTTTTATGATTCTTCTGACTCAATTTGATTAGAATACCAGTAGTCAGTGGCACGAGGCAACGACTCTTAGAATTTAACTGAATGCAGATCAAGCCTTTCCCATCACTGCTATTACCTGCGCTTCCAAACCCAAGATCCTGCAAACAAAAATGATTCGCAAACACTGAGAACTCGCACTAAGAGTATCAATGTAGCTGACCTGATGATCAAACACCAGCTTTGGGCCTCCATCCGCTGCAGTGTCTTCGCTGAGTAGCATCCATGTGTTGGTGTCGATGTCGTAGCGATAGAAATCGCTTTTCAGAGACTTGCTGTTCCTCACGGAGGAATCCAGATAGCGTCCCAACGTGTAGATCTGCCTTCGTTGAATGTCAATGCACATCTTGTGACATGATCTGGCACTGGGACCACTCTGATAAAGAAAATGCCACAAAATAAAGAGAAGAATATATTAAATATTACTCCAGGTAGGTCACTGCGCACTCACTAAGGGCAAGTAAGTTCTATCACTAATTGGAAAACTCTTGAGAATAAGAAAATCAGAATGAAATCAAATACAGGATCAATATAAAAGTATCCATAAAATAGGACATTCCATAACTTTCGTCCTTTAGAAAGACACCAGCACAAACCTTAAATCTGTTGTAAAGAATGTGTTATGACTTGAAGCATTTTTGTGAGATTCCTTAGAAAACAGCCTGGTTCCTCCACCAGTGATTCTCAGAGGCAGGTGAAAGCTACTCGATCTTTTAAAGTAAGAGAAGTTGATGCACACGAGAGGTAAATTAAGATGTCACAGCCTATAAATAACTACATAGGAAGAAGATTAAGAAGTGCTCTATTACAAGAGCCTCTGTTTTATTAATAGGCTGTTTTCTAACAGATCATAACCAGACATTCCCACAAGCAATCACATCCCGTAATGAGTCTTTGAAGGTAACAAAAGCACAACTTGTCCTTCTCAAACATATAATTCCAGCCTCCAACAACAAGGAAGTTTCCCACGGTAAGCAATATTGCCATGAATTATGATCTTCAAGAGAAATAGAGGGACATTAGCAAATTATTATGTGTTTATCCATCCAGGAGTGCTCAACTTAAATTATAGTAATTTATTCAATGACATTATAATGATGCTACACAGCACTGGGCAGTATCCCTTCTGCTTCGCAAATCTAATTTTGTGAGCATTCATGCACTCATCTCGAAGCACAAGAGAAACATTCCTGTACTTCAAAGTACTAGAAATCATGATGTTTTAAAGTCCTATTTGCAAAAGATCTGAAAAAGGAAAAAAAAATAATCTTGGCATCACGCTTACAGATAAATTGTAGAGTTGTTTATTGATCTAAGTTTGTCTCTTTTGTTCATAAAGACGATCAGAGGGCTGGAGCACCTCTGTTATGAGGACAGGCTGAGAGAGTTGGGCTTGTTCAGCCTGGAGAAGAGAAGGTTCCAAGGAGACCTTATAGCAGCCTTGCAGTACCTGAAGGGGCTACAGAAAAGCTGGGAAGGGACTGGAGTGATAGGACGAGGGAGAATGGCTTTAAAATGGAATGGGAAAGATTTAGATTAGATATTAGGAAGAAACTCTTCACACAGAGGGAGGTGAGGCACTGGCACAGGTTTCCCAGGGAAGTCATAGATGACCTCCCTGGAAGTGTTCAAGTCCAGGGTGGATGGGGCCTTGAGCAGCCTGGTCATGTGGGGCGAGAGGGAATGGCCTCAAGTTGCACCAAGGGAGGTTCAGATTAGACATAAGGAAAAATTTCTCCACCAAAAGGGTTTATGGGGCACAGTCAGACTTTGTCCAGGGAAACGGCTGAGTCCCCATCCCTGGAAGTATTTAAAAGACAGGTAGATGAGGTGCTCAGGGATACGATTTAGTAGAAAGCAGATACAGTTGGACACCATGGTCTCAAAGGCCTTTTTAAACCAAACAATTCTATGATTACATTTTTGTAGTCAAATCTTTACTGCTCATGTTGTAGAATTCAATTTGACTAAAGAACGGTTACAGGAAACTTTACAGCAACTCAAATAAACTGAAGAGGTGAACTGAATTGTTCATATGCTGCAAAGATGAAGCATTCTATCAGCAGTGATTGTAGCTCTGAGGATTAGTTACTCTGTGGTAATTAAGATCATTTTCTTTTCTGAAAAAAAAAAAAAAGCATCGATAAAAGGGAAACTTTAGCGTAAAATCCTGAAATGCAGCAAAGCTGATTCAGTGCCTTCGGCCACATGGAAGTTAGCTGACAAAAGACAGCAGCAGCTTACTTTATCTGGTTCCTAGGAAACATAAATCACTACCTTCCAAAGGACCTTGTTCCAAACACAAAGCGTATTTTCTTTGCATAAGAAGCATCAATTTGAGTATTCAGGCAGGTTGCGCTCCTGATTCACAACAAAGTAATCCCAGCAGACTGAGTCCATCTCTAGTTATGCAGCTGGGACACTTCAAAATACGCCACTGCTCCCCTGCCAAAGACGACATTTGCTTTGGCACAGCTGCTGTATAGATGAAACATTTAATACCTACCTGTGCTCCATGGCTCTCCTCTCTTTGTAAGGTCACTGCAGCTTTTTAATTGAACCCACATATTTAAACATCTTCGTGCACTTGCTTACCTCTGTGTGCTCTAGGGACTAAACTAAACCCCATCATATTTGCTAAAATAATGTCTTTATTTCTGAAAATGCCAAAAATCTAATTTAGCAATTTCCAGACCTGCTTTACCTTGAAGAGCTGCATCGTCAACTGAAATTTGGCTGAGTATAGACACAAGACTGAAATATTTAGCATCTAAAATACCAGTTTCAAGCCGTTGGCACCAACAGCACAGTTGCTCCACTGGCCACGTCCACAACACAAATTTTAACTCCTAAGAATATGTTAAAAGGAGGAAAGAAGTCAGAACTACTATCTTCTTTCTTAAACTGTGCACTTGCAGCTCAAAAGGCCAAACCGTATCCTGGGCTGCATCAAAAGAAGCATGGCCAGCAGGTCAAGGGAAGGGATTCTGCCCCTCTATTCCTCTCTTGTGAGACTTCATCTGGAATATTGTGTCCAGTTCTGGAATCCTCAACACAAGAAGGAGATAGAACTGTTGGAACGGCTCCAGAGAAGGCTACAAAGATGATCAGAGGGCTGAAGCATCTCCCATACAAGGAGAGGCTGAATGAGTTGAGCTTGTTCAGCCTGGAGAAGAGAAGGCTCCAAGGAGACCTTGTATCCAGTATCTGAAAAGAGATCCAGTATCTGAGAGGGGCTACAAGAAAGCTGGGGAGGGACTGTTCACCAAGGCTTGTAGTGATAGCACGAGGGGCAATGGGTATAAACTGGAGAGGGGCAGATTTAGCCTAGACATCAGGAAGAATTTCTTCATGATGAGAGTGGCGAGGCACAGGATGAGGTTGCTAAGGAAGTTGCGGCTGCCCCATCCCTGGAGGTGTTCAAGGCCAGGTTGGATGGGGCCTTGGGCAACCTGATTTAGTAGGATGGCCCTTCCGATGGCAGGGGGGTTGGAACTAGACAATCTTTAAGTTCCCTTGCAACCCTAACTATTCTATGAATTATGTTTTGGTCACATCTTACACATTAATATCTGCCTTTTAAAGGGCTACTGAAGGTTTTGTTTCATCCATACAGGCAAAGAGCTTAATCATCTCAAGTTCACTTAAGAACTCCAACTCCACAAACCACAGCACAAACACTCATGATACAGAAAACTTCATCAAATTCATAACATTTTCTCAAAGAAAATTGGTGTTACTCCTGCATGCTATGAGATCACACAGAATCTGCTGGAAGTCTCCTACTTAGTCTATGTGTCCACCAATAGAGTAACCCCTGTAAACAGTGGTACACGGTGGTTTGTCATTTGAGGCAGAAAAGCGGAAGGGCCTAAGTCTCTGTTCACTTGAGATCTACTCAATTTGAGTATGGAAGCCCTTGTAGTCCTACATCTAAACCTCAAAGAGTCACACAAAATCCATTCACAAAGAGAGAAATGGGCAGACACTGAAAATGAATAAAACACTTACAGGCATGTGTGGTTAATAGAATCAAGAACCCATGGGCGATAGCAAATGCCCATCCAAAGCTGCATACTTCATGCAGTTACGGCAGCAAGCCTGCTGTTCAGACAAGAGGCACCCTGCCACAGCTTGTCATGGAGAAAGTGTGCCATCAAACTCATATGGGAAAGAGTTTGTTGATTGCAGAAGCATTCGAAGAACTTGGACTCCTTTTATGCAACAAATGAGAAGAACTGATGATAGACAAGACTCTCTCAACCCTACAGTTTAAGATATCAAGCCTGGTTAGAGAACAAAGCAACCTTTTACGTCCTGCCAGGATGCAGGCTGGCAGATAATCCAGGAGTTAACATCCCAAGGTGAGCGGAACTTAAGAGATCTCTATATCCTTACTCAAATCTGGGCATTATCACCAAAGACAAACTGAAGAGACACGAAAGTATCTCCTTTCAACATACTAACTGCTGTTCCCAAACAGATCTGCAGCTAATAAGCCAGTTTCACCCACACAGTGATAACCACAAGAGAAGGTTAAGAAAGTCCAAGTCTTCTTGGGTGGTGAGACACTGGAATAGGTTGCCCAGAGACATCATGGAAACCCCCTCCCTGGAATTGCTCAAGGTCAGGCTGAATAAGGCTTTGAGCAACCTGATCAAGTGGAAGCTGTCCCTGCCCACGGCTGGGTTAGAACTGGATCGTCTTTCAGGTCCATTCTGACACAAACCATTTCATGATTTTTGAGCAGCGCAGAATGCAAACAGTAGTTTTGACCAGTTTGCATGTGTCTTCTCCTGTGGTTATGTGAACTCTTAACAAACCAGTGCAAGACTTCTCATTACATTCTTGTCCTGCACATCTAATTTCATTGAACTGTATTCAAACTCTTTAGTGTGCGGGACCTGCATTTTTGCAGATGAAGCTTCAAGAACAGACTGATTTAGTAGAGGTATTACTTTCTAAACAGAGCGCACGTTACTAGAGTCTGTTTTAACTAAGTCTGTTTAAATCTGAACAAACACCAGCTTTGGGGACTCTTTCCAATTCTAATCAGGAAGCTCCTGGCACACACACTACAGAAACCACACACGAAAGAAGCTCGTGACCAGGGTAAGTTCTTATTCAGATGGCAAGTGATGTGTTACGCTGCTTTGGCCAGTCCCTCCGCTTGTGCCAAGGCTGCAATGGCAAGAGTAAAGCATTAGCATATCGCATTTCCAACCTACAGGACACCAAACAATACCACACACTGCTAAGCTCGGGCACTGTTCGGCTTCTGCAGAACTCAATAAGTGCCCACACAAAGGTAAGACTAACTTCAACACAACGGCTCTCTGCCACCCCGCACCGCAGTACAATTAGCACAGCATAATAACAGCTAAGACAGATTAAACAGTATGCACCACGGTCCTGTTTTACAGTGGCACAAAGTACCAAGCTATGCTCTACTAAAACACCGCTGTTCAAACACGTTGGTCTTGATTGCAACTCCTCAGGTCGCTAACGTACAGATAAAAGCCCTGGGACAGTGAGGAAAGGAAGGGCATGGATAGCTAGGAGTGCCTAAGACAGGTTTTCAATCCTTTAAGCACACAGGAGTGACCAAGGCCAAATAGGATTTTTTGGTTCAGTCAGCGCGATACGAAATTCAATTGTGCAATGCCAAGTGAATACACAGTATACTTTATGAAAAGCCTTCTCAACATGCTAAGCCACTTTATAAAATCTCATTAGAACTTTCTTCATTTAACTTGCAAATGCTGAAAGCAATTATCCCACTTAAGGCCTAACTTACAAAACGTTTTCAAAAAGCAACACAACAGCACCAAGAGACAATACCGCCTCCTTCGAATAATTGATTTGTTCCTATACAGGAGCGAAAAGACCAGGACTCAACTCCTGAGGGTAGGGTCTGCTCAAATAACTATTTATGCCAGAATCAGCACGCATCATCTTAACAACAGCATCCTGGCATGCTCCGCTACGGCACAAACATGATAGCTTTCATTTTTTGTTTTGTTTTTAAATAAACGTCCTACAAATCAGCTTTAATGTGGACAGGACAGCAGGAAGTGAGTTCCACTCCTCATCCCACCTCCCAGAAAAAACCTGGAGGAGCTTGGCTTCTCCTGGTTATCATAACCTTTTGCGAATAAAGGCTTTTCAGTTGCAAGAAAATCTGTTTTATTCAGACTGATCCAGATGAAAAACTTCAGGAGCAAGCCTGGACAGTGTTCAAGAGTCAGGGAAATAAAAACAAAGAACAGCTGACTAATTCTCCCTTCTTGGTGCTGTAAAAGACTGAATGGAATGTGAACACTGCCTCCAGTTTAAAGTTCAAAAATAAGCGTCATGAGGTAAATGCTCTTGTCCTAAAGCAAACTAGGACGAGGACATAAAAAGACACAAACAACCTACTTTGTTTTCAGTCCTGAGAGCAGGCTGTCATGCAACAAATAGTCCCTCCTGCCTACACACAACTACAGAGATTAATTGCTCTCATTTCCCAGTTTCAGAGCATAATTCATTTCCTCCTCCACCCCACCCCTCACAAAAAAGAAGGGAAATTTCTCCACAATCTTGAAAATGAAAGGAAACACATATTATTCTTGGTCTTCATTCAAGTCTCTATGCTTTTTCAGATTAGAACTTGTTAGTGCTTCATCAGTGCCAGTCTTCAGCTAATGTTTAATCTAAACTGTAGCTCAAAATGATTTGTTTCACTCTTAGATGAGTGAAAACTAAATTCAGCAACAGAAACAACCACAGAAAGACACAGAATAAACCAGTATCATCTCATGCAAGTTGTTCACAGAAAGCATTTCAAGTTTCTCATAATGTAAGGCAGCAGAAGCACAGCAGAACTTAACTGAAGGATAAACAGAATAAGGCAACGGGGNAGTCAGCGCGATACGAAATTCAATTGTGCAATGCCAAGTGAATACACAGTATACTTTATGAAAAGCCTTCTCAACATGCTAAGCCACTTTATAAAATCTCATTAGAACTTTCTTCATTTAACTTGCAAATGCTGAAAGCAATTATCCCACTTAAGGCCTAACTTACAAAACGTTTTCAAAAAGCAACACAACAGCACCAAGAGACAATACCGCCTCCTTCGAATAATTGATTTGTTCCTATACAGGAGCGAAAAGACCAGGACTCAACTCCTGAGGGTAGGGTCTGCTCAAATAACTATTTATGCCAGAATCAGCACGCATCATCTTAACAACAGCATCCTGGCATGCTCCGCTACGGCACAAACATGATAGCTTTCATTTTTTGTTTTGTTTTTAAATAAACGTCCTACAAATCAGCTTTAATGTGGACAGGACAGCAGGAAGTGAGTTCCACTCCTCATCCCACCTCCCAGAAAAAACCTGGAGGAGCTTGGCTTCTCCTGGTTATCATAACCTTTTGCGAATAAAGGCTTTTCAGTTGCAAGAAAATCTGTTTTATTCAGACTGATCCAGATGAAAAACTTCAGGAGCAAGCCTGGACAGTGTTCAAGAGTCAGGGAAATAAAAACAAAGAACAGCTGACTAATTCTCCCTTCTTGGTGCTGTAAAAGACTGAATGGAATGTGAACACTGCCTCCAGTTTAAAGTTCAAAAATAAGCGTCATGAGGTAAATGCTCTTGTCCTAAAGCAAACTAGGACGAGGACATAAAAAGACACAAACAACCTACTTTGTTTTCAGTCCTGAGAGCAGGCTGTCATGCAACAAATAGTCCCTCCTGCCTACACACAACTACAGAGATTAATTGCTCTCATTTCCCAGTTTCAGAGCATAATTCATTTCCTCCTCCACCCCACCCCTCACAAAAAAGAAGGGAAACTTCTCCACAATCTTGAAAATGAAAGGAAACACATATTATTCTTGGTCTTCATTCAAGTCTCTATGCTTTTTCAGATTAGAACTTGTTAGTGCTTCATCAGTGCCAGTCTTCAGCTAATGTTTAATCTAAACTGTAGCTCAAAATGATTTGTTTCACTCTTAGATGAGTGAAAACTAAATTCAGCAACAGAAACAACCACAGAAAGACACAGAATAAACCAGTATCATCTCATGCAAGTTGTTCACAGAAAGCATTTCAAGTTTCTCATAATGTAAGGCAGCAGAAGCACAGCAGAACTTAACTGAAGGATAAACAGAATAAGGCAACGGGGTTGGGGAAGGGTCTGGAGCACAAGTCTTATGACAAAGCAATGTGAGTGAAGGCTGACAGATTGCTTCTAACACAAATGCGATCACTGATCACATTTCAGGAATGCCAAGTCACAAGGGGAAGCAGGGTCTTGCACGCTCAGGCATGCAACAGGGGCATCACAACAGCACTCACAGAATCATAGAACAGTTTGGGTTGGAAGGGACCTTGAAGATCAACTAGTTCCAAACCGCTGCCATGAGTGGGGACATCCCACTAGACCAGGCTGCCCAAGGCCCCATCCAAGCTGGCCTTGAACGTCTCCAGGGAACATCTCCATTCATGGCCTGAGCAGCCCAGCAGAGGCGCACAGCTGAGGTAAGCACCATTCAAAGTGCCATTGAAAGAGGTAGATGAGAGGTGCTCAGGGATACAATCTAGTAGCGGACAGGTAAAATTGGACTCAATCTCAAAGGTCTTTTCCAACTAAGCAATTCTATGATCTGTAAGGGCTTCTCAAGCATGTGAGACCCTCTCATGAACAGTATATCCCAGCTACTTTTTCTCTACCCTGTATGACAGTAAAAATCAGTGCTACATGTGTCATGTCCCAGCATTAGATTTAAAAACACGTGAACATCAGACAGGATAGATGCAGCAGAGCGTTAAACTGGGACCCCAAATGTTTCGAGGAGTGCAAGAAAGGAGTCTAGCTCCAAGAAACATCTTCTGGGTGCTGAATGTACACTCCATTCATTCAATTACTCTGCAAGTCTGCCTTAAGTAAAAGCTTAAACAGTTGCACTAGGTCAGCAGCCGCACATTTCCACTCAAAAGACATTCTTGCTGCCGTTTGTGAAAGATAACAGATACTCCAACTTACTTTTACAGCTGCATAACCAGCTATAAAGAATATTCCTTGAGAATATGGAAGTTAAATATGTTCTGGCAGCGAATATTTTGGGAAGCCAATTAAATACATCAGAACCTGGCTAAGAATCACTATGCTTGCAACTCTGCAGAACCAGAACTGGAGAGACATTGGTCTACAGGGTACAAGGGTCAGGAAAAATGTCTTCACCAAAACAGATCTTAGGCACTGGCACGGGCTGCCCAGGGAGGCGAACTGAGTCCCTATCCCGGATGGTGTTTAAAAGACAGGTAGATGAGGTGCTCAGGAATCTGGTTTAGTAGTAGACAGGTACAGTTGGACTCTTACGATCTCAAAGGTCTTTTCCAACCTAAGGTCCCTATGATCCAACACAAAACAGTTAAATGCATTAAAGAAAATCATTAGGTTTGGATATCAAAAAGTTTCTGACTAGTACTTGCAATTAAATGACAGCTAATAAGCCCAGCCACAGCTAAGACAAGGAAGATATCCTTCGGTCAGGCAGCTGACAGTATTTGAGCTATGGGTAATCTGCTTACGGCCACCTTCCTACCGCAATGCAAATAGATTTAGTGGCAAAGTCCTTCCTGGGCTTCTAACTCATACATCATGGAGCAGATTAAAGTCAGAGGCAGCTTTTAGCACGCAGTTTTGATTCATCTGTTTCAGGTGAGAAAACAAAAAAAATTATATAGGATGAAGCTCTGTGTTACTTCCTAAAAGCATGCACATATTTGGGAGAGCCCTGATTTCTCACCACTGATAATTCATAGCCTCAAGCTGAGCCTAAAGAGACTTTCCTTGCTTATACTAGAAGTAAAAAATAAATGGCCCGGTGTTCTACTTTTAAGATGGTTCAATGAGCTTGTAAGTCAAATGATTAAGCTCAGAGATCATACAATATGATCCTTATGACAGCAATGGATTGGATGTGATGACCCATGAGGGGCTCATCCCTTTCAGTCCCACATTAAGACTTCATGCAGACTGTGTGCTCTATCCTTAAGCGATCGAAGAAGGTTCAGTGCAGATGAGCAGAGACTCAGGGCAGCATGTGAACACTGCTGTGAAAAGGAACAGATGCTTAATGTTCTGTTCCCAGGAGAGTACCTGTTAAAAATTAGTCTCCCAGCAGGCCTGCTTGCAGAAACAACTAATTCCAGAGTATGTTCATAAGGGAATGAACAGATACATGATTTATTGGTTTCTGATGAACCCTGATTAAAGCATCACTAAAGAAATAAAGTGCACCCTATGAACTGACTCATGAAGTTCACAAAGCACCAATATTCTGCTTTTGGCAGCTGCGTTGCCTGCGTTTACCTGCAGAAACAACTCTGGCAATTGATGCCTGCATTAATGCAAGTGCAGGGACACGTTTCTGGGCCATTTCTGAGCTATGTACTCTCACACCACGGTATCATGAAGGCCTCCCAGCAATGCATAACATCATGCAGTAAACCAAGACACATCCTATGATCAAGAGAATTTCTAGGCAAGCAAACGGAATGGGGGGGGGGGGGGGAAACCTCCCAGAGCTTCTAGCATACAAACAGCATGAAATAATTCTTACATTTACATGAAGAAGGTTGCAGGAATGCATATGAAGGTCTTGTCTAGGCTTCAGTTAACAGTCAAAAATAAGTCATTCAGTATGTGATTCAGCTTCCAAATGCAAACAAGAGAAGAACTGAAGTAGCACCCTAGAACAAGACAACCTTGCAACAAAGGGACATCAATACCAACAAAAGGCGAAATTCACCTGAAAATTCAGTGCTGCTCACACCCTCAGCAATTCTGAGGATGACACCAAGCTGAGTGGTGCAGTCATCACACCAGAAGGATGGGACATCATCCAGAGAGACCTGGACAAGTGGACATGTGTGAACATCACGAGGTTCAACAAGGCCAAGTGCAAGGTCCTACACCTGGGTCAGGGCAGTCCACAGTTTCAGTACAGGATGGGGACCGATGTGATTGAGAGCAGTCGTGCCAGAGAGGGACGTGGAGATGCTGATTGATGAGAGGCTCAACAACCTCCTTAGAGGTTTTCAAGGCCAGGGTGGATGGGGCCTTGAGCAGCCTGGTCCAATGGGAAGTATCCCTGTCCATGGCAGGGGGGGTGGAAATGGGTGGTCATTAAGGGCTCCATGAAACATGAATTAAATCATAGCTTCTAAAACTTTTAACAAATAATTTGTTGCTCTGACACACATAAACTGCTCAGCTTTCAGTAACACTGAAGAAATACAACAGACAATCCACCACAGAACCAGAGCTTTCACCAGCTCTGAGAGATGGGCCCTCAGGACAACATCCCTCGTGTGCCGAATTTAACTAACCCCATTAACAATTGCAGGATGCTGAATGAGGTCATTTTTGCACGCATCATAAGTTCACGCTGTCCTCTCATTACCAGTAACAATGGCTAGTGAAGGTCCAGCCAAGAGAGATTTTTCCACAGATGCGAACTATTTGGCTTAGCTACGGTCCCGCTTGCAGACCAACCGGCGAGCAGGCTGAACAATTTAACCAGTCATTTCTGGACTGCTCGGCCACAAAGATGAGGACGCAGCAAGGCCAGAGCTTGCGAAGATTCGTTTTTATTTTAATTGATTGTCCTTGAAAAGCTGGTGATGGATAAACATGAAATTACAAGTCTAAATACTCTGAGAGCCTCCAGCTCAGCTGTTTCTAAGAAAGCGAAGACAGTCTTAAACTGATGAAAAAGGAGTAGCTTGTACCCAGAGGTGTTAAAAGGTCATAGAAGTGGCCGTATGATTTTTTTCCCCTCAGGCTAATCCATGGCTATGAGATTGCCATCTCAGGGATACAGATACCAAGTATGGTTTAAGGCAGGCTTCCTCTGTCAGCAACACAGCAGAGGAAAAAAGAAATATATATAACAGAGCAGAATAATTTTAACATAGAAAAAAACCCAACCAAGAAATATGGAGCCTGCCATTCCTGCTTCTGAACAAAGTAACAGATGAGGAAAAAAGCAGCTTCTGAAATTTTTCTTTATATGGCTTATCACAGAATGGTTTGGGTTGTATGGGACCTTAAAGATCATCCAGTTCCAACCCCCTGACATTGGCAGGGACACCGCCCACTGGATCAGGTTGCTCAAAGCCAAACTGACCTTGAACACCTCCAGGGACGGGATATGCATGACTTCTCTAGGCAACCTCTGCCAGTCCTCAACA
>WAAB01024687.1:53684-70495 GCA_013389865.1 Piaya cayana
GATGAACCCTGATTAAAGCATCACTAAAGAAATAAAGTGCACCCTATGAACTGACTCATGAAGTTCACAAAGCACCAATATTCTGCTTTTGGCAGCTGCGTTGCCTGCGTTTACCTGCAGAAACAACTCTGGCAATTGATGCCTGCATTAATGCAAGTGCAGGGACACGTTTCTGGGCCATTTCTGAGCTATGTACTCTCACACCACGGTATCATGAAGGCCTCCCAGCAATGCATAACATCATGCAGTAAACCAAGACACATCCTATGATCAAGAGAATTTCTAGGCAAGCAAGCGGAATAGGGGGGAAAAAAAACCTCCCAGAGCTTCTAGCATACAAACAGCATGAAATAATTCTTACATTTACATGAAGAAGGTTGCAGGAATGCATATGAAGGTCTTGTCTAGGCTTCAGTTAACAGTCAACAATAAGTCATTCAGTATGTGATTCAGCTTCCAAATGCAAACAAGAGAAGAACTGAAGTAGCACCCTAGAACAAGACAACCTTGCAACAAAGGGACATCAATACCAACAAAAGGCGAAATTCACCTGAAAATTCAGTGCTGCTCACACCCTCAGCAATTCTGAGGATGACACCAAGCTGAGTGGTGCAGTCATCACACCAGAAGGATGGGACATCATCCAGAGAGACCTGGACAAGTGGACATGTGTGAACATCACGAGGTTCAACAAGGCCAAGTGCAAGGTCCTACACCTGGGTCAGGGCAGTCCACAGTTTCAGTACAGGATGGGGACCGATGTGATTGAGAGCAGTCGTGCCAGAGAGGGACGTGGAGATGCTGATTGATGAGAGGCTCAACAACCTCCTTAGAGGTTTTCAAGGCCAGGGTGGATGGGGCCTTGAGCAGCCTGGTCCAATGGGAAGTATCCCTGTCCATGGCAGGGGGGGTGGAAATGGGTGGTCATTAAGGGCTCCATGAAACATGAATTAAATCATAGCTTCTAAAACTTTTAACAAATAATTTGTTGCTCTGACACACATAAACTGCTCAGCTTTCAGTAACACTGAAGAAATACAACAGACAATCCACCACAGAACCAGAGCTTTCACCAGCTCTGAGAGATGGGCCCTCAGGACAACATCCCTCGTGTGCCGAATTTAACTAACCCCATTAACAATTGCAGGATGCTGAATGAGGTCATTTTTGCACGCATCATAAGTTCACGCTGTCCTCTCATTACCAGTAACAATGGCTAGTGAAGGTCCAGCCAAGAGAGATTTTTCCACAGATGCGAACTATTTGGCTTAGCTACGGTCCCGCTTGCAGACCAACCGGCGAGCAGGCTGAACAATTTAACCAGTCATTTCTGGACTGCTCGGCCACAAAGATGAGGACGCAGCAAGGCCAGAGCTTGCGAAGATTCGTTTTTATTTTAATTGATTGTCCTTGAAAAGCTGGTGATGGATAAACATGAAATTACAAGTCTAAATACTCTGAGAGCCTCCAGCTCAGATGTTTCTAAGAAAGCGAAGACAGTCTTAAACTGATGAAAAAGGAGTAGCTTGTACCCAGAGGTGTTAAAAGGTCATAGAAGTGGCCGTATGATTTTTTTCCCCTCAGGCTAATCCATGGCTATGAGATTGCCATCTCAGGGATACAGATACCAAGTATGGTTTAAGGCAGGCTTCCTCTGTCAGCAACACAGCAGAGGAAAAAAGAAATATATATAACAGAGCAGAATAATTTTAACATAGAAAAAAACCCAACCAAGAAATATGGAGCCTGCCATTCCTGCTTCTGAACAAAGTAACAGATGAGGAAAAAAGTAGCTTCTGAAATTTTTCTTTATATGGCTTATCACAGAATGGTTTGGGTTGTATGGGACCTTAAAGATCATCCAGTTCCAACCCCCTGACATTGGCAGGGACACCGCCCACTGGATCAGGTTGCTCGAAGCCAAACTGACCTTGAACACCTCCAGGGACGGGATATGCATGACTTCTCTAGGCAACCTCTGCCAGTCCTCAACAACCTCACAGGAATGGAGTTCTTCCCGATATCTCATCTAAATCTCCCCTTCTTCACCTTAAAACCATTCCCCTTCATTATACCCCTGCACTCCCTGATAAAGAGCCCATCCTCAGCTTTCCTGTAGCCCCCTTTAGGTACTGGCTGCTCTAAGGTCTTCCTGGAATCTTCTCTTCTCTAGGTTCTACAATCCCAACTCTCTCAGCTTTTCCTCATATGGGAGGTGCTCCAGCCCCCAGATCATCTTCGTGGCATCCTCTGGGCTTGCTCTAACACATTCATGCCCTTCCTGTGCTGAGGACTCCAGGACTGAATACAGGACTCTAGTTGAGGTCTCAGGAGGGGCAGAATCACTTCCCTCAACCTGCTGGTCACACTTCTTTGAATACAGCCCAGGATACAGTTGTCTCTCGGCTGCAGCTATTCTCAGAACATAATTTAGTTACCCAGCTGCAGGAACTGCCTCATTTACCACTGGAAGTGCAGCACTCTGCTAGTCTCTGCTGTGTCATAGTTTCAAAAACGAGGCATCTTCCATTTTGCAATAAATAACACAGAGAAAAATCGGCAAAGAAACAGTGTATTTTCACTGTAGGTCCNCCAGGGGAGATTTAGGCTAGAGATTAGGAGGAAGTTTTTCACAGAAAGGGTCATTAGGCATTAGAATATGCTGCCCAAGGGAGGTGGTTGATTCGCCTTCCCTGGAGGTGTTTAAGGCACGGGTGGACGAGGTGCTGAGGGACATGGTTTAGTGTTTGATAGGAATGGTTGGACTCGATGATCCGATGGGTCTCTTCCAACGTGGTGATTCTATGATTCTATGAAAATCTCCACCTCATACATGCCCTGGAAAATTCATGCCTCAAGTTCTATTAAACTTAACATGCTCTTTCCAGCCTGAAAACTCAGCATACCAATGCTCTATCCATTCTTCCAGTACATGCACTCAAGACAATTCAGAAAGCTTAAGTTCTAATTACATCCAAAACCCAGTGGCAGAAACACATTTGTTATTAGCAGTAAGGTCCAAAAACCTTAGTATATTTTCAAGCACGCAATTATCTAGTCAATTTAGCTAAGGATTTGTCTACGACTTCACTTGAGAATGCTTCCCCTATGTCACCATACTGGGATAACTGATATTTCTTTAGGGATCTCTCTGTTTGTACAGCTTGAGGAGTGCTAATATAACACGTCTTTCACAGCCTAGCTGACACAAGAGACTCTTCTGCTCCCAAGGCAAAGTTAACAGGTATGTGAAGCTTTCACCTTGCTGGCAAGAGAATAAGCTTTCCTCCCACATTTTACTCCACACACTCTCTTGTCTTTAAAATCCTCTTCCCCATGCATTCAGCGTGAAACACAAAGTTCCAGGGATTCCAGCTGGCTCTTGTCTTACAGGTGTGTATTTCTGTGCCTTTAAAACCCAAAAGGATATAGATCACATTTCCTTATACCAATATCCATCGCTTCACTAAATCCTTACCTAAAAATTCAGTAATACTTTAAGCAGCTGAATAATGTGTCATCTTCCTGAGATGCAGTCACAGCTACCCTAGCGTGTCTCTGTACTGCCTCATCTGCAATTTACAGAGAAATGGATGATGCAATAACGTCCTAATAAAGCCATATAAGTAAAATAAAGCTGCATTCCAGAGCACAGCTCAGAGCAGTAAGTTCATCATAAGTTAGAGCTGAAGTGGTGATTTTTATCGGAACACAAGCGCCACAAATCAGCTACACATGACTAATTCCTTCAAGGTGTCAAAGCTGTGTACAAGCTGTACCCTTTGCTGCTGAAGGGTTTATCATACAATGATTTGGGTTGGAAAGAACCTTAAAGATCATCCAACCCCCTGTCACGGGCAGGAACACTTCCCACTGGATGGGGCTGCTCAAGGACTCACTGAACCTGGCCTTGAACACCTCCAGGGATGGAGCATCCACAACTTCCCTGGGCAACCTGTGCTGGTGCCTCACCATCCTCATCGTGAAAAATTTCTTCCTAATGTCTAATCTAAATTTAAAGCCATACCCCTCATCCTGTCAGTACAAGCCCTTGTAAAAACTCCCCGTCCAGCTTTCTTGCGCATCAGCTTCAGTTACTGGAAGGTTGCTCTAAGGTCTCCCCAAAGCTCTCTCAGCCCGTCCTCATATGGGAGGTACTCCAGCCCTCAGATCATCTTCGTGGCCTCCTCTGGACCCATTCCAACATTCCCTACTTTTCTTGGGTTGGGGATTCCAGAACTGGACACAGGACTCCAGCTGGGGTCTCATGAGAGCAGAGTAAAGTGGCAGAATTCCCTCCCTCGCGCTGCTAGTCACACTGCTTTTGACACGGCACAGGATACGGTTGTTCTGGGCTGTGAGCAGGGACTGCTGGCTCATGTCAAGCTTCTCATCAACCAGCATCAAGCTTCTCATCAACTAGCATGGTTGAAAATCCATGGTTTGGAAATCCATGTATAATGTAAAGACTGGCGCACACACACATATGCCAGGACTGCCAAAGCTTCACAGCCTTCAGAACACTGTGCATAGTGCATCTATTTAAGTGCTCCCTTCTCTATGAGACTGACTTCAACATCGATCTGTGGAGGAAAAGGACCTCCACACATTGAAACATCTGCTGTAAGGAGTAACTGAAGTTTGGTTGGTTTTCTGTGCTTTTTGCACGCTGGAAGCAAGAACTACAGGCACGTAGTGATAGAACTGAGTAACTTCAGACTCAGAGCGGTTTTGAAATACCAATGATCTGTTCTTTACAAAAATGTTGAAAAATGAAAGCAAATAAACAAGGGTTAAGAGGACAGAGCTTCAGGCACACATGGTCACATAAGGAAATTAGAAATTAGCTTTAAAAGCTGAAAACCTTTTAAAAAAAGTTTGTTATAAAATCCCATCATGGTATTCCCTCTTCAGTTCAGTCCATTTTGGTTTAAGTTACCAATATGGAAATCCCTGGAGAAATTATTTGGTTTATCTAGAAGTCTAATATTTGGAAGAAAGACTGGCTAGAACATTTTGAAACCATCGCTCTGCTAAGCAGAATGCAGAAGAAACCATTAGCGTGCAATATTTAGGATCAACCTAGAACACTTTTCGTTTGCTTCACCTCAGCATCTGCCACACCTTTGTCCCTGCTTTTGTCGGCATTTACGCGATGTAGGAAGTTGGCTCCAAGGTGTATCTGCAGTATCCAAGTTTCTATTGCAGGCTTCGGGGGACAGCTGCTTTCTCCCCATGTGATTTTATGGCATGAGGCATCTACAACCGAGCATCTGTACAACTGGAACCATTCAGAGTAGGACATGGCAGAGTCACTGTTTTAAATCCCAAGTCCATAAACGTCACAGTACTTGAAACAAAAACCCAACTGGTGAGACTGCTCCTCGAATCCTGTGTTCAGTTCTGGGCCTCTCACCATAAGAAGGATGTTGAGGCTCTGGAGCGNGGAAAAAATTTTTTACAGAAAGGGTCATTGGGTGCTGGAACAGGCTGCCTAGGGCAGTGGTTGAGTCACCTTTCCTGGAGATGTTTAAGGCACAGGTGGATGAGGTGCTGAGGGACATGTTTTAGTGTTTGATAGGAATGGTTGGACTCAATGATCCGATGGGTCTTTTCCAACCTGGTGATTCTATGATAAGTTACTTTAAGCGTCTTCCAAACTACATCACCATCTGTGGTAAGGAGTCAATATTTAGGACTAGTTCAGTTCCTACACCCAAAATAATATTGAGTAAAAGCTTTACATAGACACACTTACATATTTCTGCATCACACACACACAAAAAAAAAATAAATCAATCATAGGTGTCACGAACACTTCCAAAGGCATAAAACACTTGTGTGGTTTTGTGACATTGGAAGCTTTGGGTAAATTCATCCATGTTAACAAATGTAAAGAAAAGCGAGCAGACGTGGTAGAAAATTTAACTGGAAATACAACAGCAGGTGCAATTCACTCGGGCTCTTGCTATTATGAGATATTTCTACACTTGTCAGCTTTTTCTTCCAGCATCCTGGAAAAGCACTGGGTGTCAGCAGCAAACTGCCACCTTACAGTAGAGCCGTTTAGTAGAGCACTTTGAGCCTACTTGTAGTAGCCACTTGTTGACCTACACTTGCCTTCATTATGAGGAACGAATCATACTCTTAACCAGTTAACCCATGACAACTTCACTTCTACTCAAAAGACTTCGGCAAGAAACAAGAGTGTCACCTGAACCTAACCCATTTATCCAGTTTCCATATCACTCACAGAGCTGATCTGTGAGCAGGATTTTCCTCCAAAAAAGCCAGAATCAAGATGAGTCAACATATTATATTTACAAATGTGCACTACAGAAGGTAACAGTTCATGCTGTAACACACTGTTTGAAAGGAGATTCTCCATCTCTTCTCATGTATCTAGGAAATACTGGACCAAGGTACGTGACATACAAAATATGCTGCTTTAATCCCATTTATCTGATCTCCAGAGGCAGCAACATCCCTTAGCACTTTGATCCTATTTAAAACCCATGTAACTATCAATTTACACCAAGCAAAGTCTTTCCTACAGTTCACTTAAACTGTCTTCCTGTACTGAATTTCACTAAATTAGCCTTCAAAAGAGAAAGCTGCTGCTTGGAAACTAGATATATCAGACATCAAAACATACCCATTAGATTTCTTTATTAATTGACACTGGCCTAGGATCAAAATGCCCAAGGAATGACAAAGTTTGTTTTTTCAAAACTATTTATTTCCAAATCCTGGAAAGGTCTACTGCTCTACAGCCGCGAATTAACCCTGGAGGCAAGAGCGTTTGTCAGAACATTCCACTTGGTTCAGGGTGAAGCCCTTAAAAGTTCAGCCCAACACTGCAAGCAGGTCTTCTAGACCCCCTTTTTAAGACTAAGTCATCAGTTACTCCAGCAGTGCTGTCAGCAATTTTTCATGGTGTAAAGAGGCCTATGAAAAATGGGCTTTGGTCATCAAACTGTTAGAAATTACCAACGAAGAGACATTTCTCCAGCTCACTGGCAATTTTTGAAAACCAGCAGTGAAACAGTTTACCAAAAACGTCACGCGACCTTTTCATATCGCACTGTAACACAAGCTGCCAGTACCTTTATCCCAAAAGCATGACTGTGCATGGCCCTCGCGACAACAATGGGTAAGAGTAACTTTTACCGTATTCTGCTCTTGTCCAAACCTGATCCGAGTGGCTGATTTGTCCTGATTAATTAGAACAAAAGAGCCAGAAGCAGAACCGGCACAATACAACACAAACCCAAGACTAAGTTCTACTGGAATCTACTCTGAATATTTTTTAGATTTCCATGTCAACAGCCATTTCCTTTTCACAGATTTGTTTGTTAGAGAAACATCTGGAGTCTTTGTTTTTTAATTTACTTCTCAACATTTGAGAATGACCTTTTAATTTCTACATCAGGTTCTATCCAGTTCTCCTTAGGAAAAAAAAACCAACAACACTCTGTTTTGCAAGAACAGCAGCAGCCAGTTCCCTGCACCTCGGTGGGTCACCAGAACCCTGGATTGTGCCTCAGCAGGCCTCCTTCAGATCTCCACTGCAGACTATATGGCCCCAGAGGGTCCTTCCAGAGCTCCATTTCTAAAGCCACACACATTCCTTTGCACTTTTTCCTATTAAGAGCACCTATTCTTCAAAATTCCTCATACGTTCAACTCGTAATCTCTTGTTTTTTTCCAAAATTTCCCCTAACCTGAATCACAGAATGGTTCAGGTTGGAAGGGACATTAATGCCTATCGAGTTCCAACCCCCCTGCCTTGGGCAGGGACACCTCCCACTAGATCAGGCTGTCCAAGGTCCCCATCCAATCTGGTCTTGAACATCTCCAGAGATGGGGTACCCATGACTTCCCTGGGCAACCTGTGCCAGTGCCTCAACACCCTTGTAGTAAAACATTTCTTCCTCATATCTAATCTAAATATCTCTTCTTTAAGCTTAAAATGATTCCCCTTCATCCTATCTCTGCATACCTCCAACCCCTGGCCCAATAAAAAGCCACTCCCCAGCTTTCCCAGCCCCCTTTAAGTACTGGGAGGCTGCTCTAAGGTCTTCCTGGAGCCTTCACTTCTTTAGGGTGAGCAACCCCAACTCTTTCAGCCTCTCCTCATGTGGGAGGTGCTCCAGCCCTCAGATCATGGCCTCCTCTGGACTTGCTCTAACAGATCCAAGTCATCTTGTTTCCTCTAAGACCAAGACCCTTCCCACCTTTCATTTCACCTTCCCTGGCACCCTGTAATTTGTTTTTCCTCCAAAATCCCTTTATAGCCACTTTATATCAACTCACAACTCTTACTGTCTCTCTGCAGTCCTCCTTTGCACATCCCACCTTTCTCCCATCACAGCATCACGCTGTTATAGTCAGGCATGAGGAACTTGAAGAAAAAAAACCATACGCTGCTCCTGGCACTGCTGATGCTTTGCATCCCAGCCAGGCCTCCTAAGTTGTAGAGAAGCACAACTGGACGAGGCAGCATCCCAGTAAGAAAGGAAATTAATCCTTTAAACACCAGAACTATCCACACTGGCTAGTGCAGGAAGAAACCATGGTAAAATCCTTTTTGATAGGAGGTCCTAGTTTACTGCATCCTGAGCTAGACAAAAGTACACACTGAGCAAGAACAAAAGTGGGGCCAGCAGGTTGAGGGAGGTGATTCTGCCTCTCTCCTCTTGTGAGACCTCACCTGGAGTCCTGTGTCCAGTTTTGGAATCCTCAGCACAGGAAGGACATGGATCTGTTGGAGCAAGTCCAGAGGAGACCACGAAGATCATCAGAGGACTGGAGCACCTCTCATATGACAACAAGCTAAGAGAGTTGGGGTTGTATTGCCTAGAGAAGAAAAGGCTCCAGGGAGACCTCAGAGAAGCTTCCAGTACTTAAAAGGGACAAGCTAGAGAGGGGCTCTTTATCAGGAAGTGCAGGGATAGGATGAGGGGGAACGAAAGCTGAAACGGCACAGACATAGATAAGATATTAGGAAAAAATTCTTTACAGCTAGGGTAGTGATGCACTGGCACTGGTTGCCCAGAGAAGTCATGGATGTCTAAGGCCAGGTTGGATAAGCAACCTGATCCAGTAGAAGGTGTCCTTCCCCATGGCAGGGGAGGTCAAACCATTCTACTATTTTATGAAGAGTCAAAGAATTGCAGAATAGTTTGGGTTGGAAGACACCTTAAAGATCATCTACTTCCAACCCCCCATCACCGGCAGGGACATGTCCCATTAGATCAGGCTGCTTAAGGCCCCATCCAACCTGGCCTTGAACACCTGCAGGAATGGGGCAGCCACAGCTTCCCTGGACAACCTAGGCCAGTGTGTCACCATTCTCTTCAAAAATTCCTCCTCATGTCTAGTCTAAATCTGCCCCTCTCCAGTTTATACCCACATTACCCCTAGTCCTATCCCTACAAGCCTTTTTGAACAGTCCCTCCCCAGCTTTCGTGTAGCCCCTTCAGGTACTAGAAGGTCTCTATAAGGTCTCCTTGGAGCCTACTTTTCTCCAGGCTGAGCAAGCTCAACTCTCTCAGCCTGTCCTTGGATGGGAGGTGCTCCAGCCCTCGGATCATCTTTGTAGTCCTCCTCTGGACCCATTCCAACAGCTCCATGTCCTTCTTACGTTGAGGATTCCAGAACTCGCTGTTCTCCACTTTCCCCACCTCCTTATAAAAGGAGAAGAAGGAATGTCTAGCTGTTTCTCTTTACTGTATAGTTGATAAAAGAGATGAGAACCAATTTCCCCTCGGTATTACTTCACAAACCCCATTCTTTATCTTAAGGAGTTTAACGGTTCAGTAAACAGTGGGAAGAACTATCTTGAACCATGAGTTTTACCAATGGAAGCAACAGAAGCCTAGCTTAGAGGACAGGACCCCAGAAGACTTAACCCAGCTTCAGCATCATATCAGTAAACAGAAGAGTATCCCTGAGCAGAGACGAAAGGACTAAGAGTTAAAAAAGCCATTTGTAAGGACATAAAACACAATTTTATCTTTATGCAGCTCCATTATGACAGAAACTGGAATATCACATTAAGTTTTGTTATTGTCCGTTTTGTAAAGGATATTATAAACAGTAAGTGCGTGACACGCATGGAGATTTGAAGGCTACAGGAAGTGCCTTACTTGTGAGGGGTTTTTTTTTCAGCTCAGGCTGTTTGTCCTACTTGATTACAACCTCTAAACACCTTTGCCAGGAAAAACTGGTAATAATAAAGTGTTATTTAATCTGGTATGGAAGCTCACAAAATAAGTTATGACAAGAAACCGGAAAAATACAAATGGGAAATATGATTTTTTTAATACTTTTTTCAAATAATTGAGGAAATCAACACCTGTATTTGTCAGAATGGTTGAATTTCACATTTGTTATAGTTTCAAGAATAGGCTGCATGAAACTTCTGAAGTTGTGCTCTGACAAAGAAATAACGACCTTCAAAACACAATAACCACGGGGACTTTCAACATTTCACTGTTTACAGTAAAATTAATTACACGAGTCAAAGGTCTTGGACTTTTGTTACCTCCTATAGCCCAAGTTACACTCATTTCAGAGCTTTTGTACGTCAAATACCGAGCACAACCAGCCAAGGAGAATGGTTTAAATGAATACCATGAAAGCCCCCGGGATTCTGTGGCCTCTGGCACTTACTCCCGTCCTCTAGACTTCTGACTGTGAGTTGTCCATTTCTACTCATTTTTGACAGAAGCCAAATTGTTTCAGAGGCTCAACACCAGCACCAGGTCTGAAAGGTTTGTTAGCAAGTCTGGTTGTGCAGTCCTACCGAATTATTTACCTCATGTTCTACTCGCTGAACTGATTTTTTTAGCCGATCAGACTGCTCTTGAGAAATAAACCTTTCCCCTCCAGTAATCTGAACACTCCTAATTCACACCCATCTCGCATTTTCCCACTGTAAGCATTTCGAAAGGCTTCAGGACTTGAAGGTCTGAATTTTGTGGCTCTCACTGCTCACTGTACATCAACATAAGCACTCCAGAAGCTGGGCGATTATCTGTGCAACAATTCATACACGAACAACAATACGGACGTTTGCAGAACTACCTCTTTCTCAGTATCCCGGGATATACAGGTCCACTGGTTTTCCTTCACGCTGTACGCCCAGAAGTCAGCCAGATCCTGAGTTCCATCCCAGCCACCAAACAAATAAACAGTTTCTATTAAAAAAAAAAAAAAAAGAACATGTCAATTTTACTTTAAGAAGAGAAGGACTTCAAACAGGGTAGTATGTACAACACCTGTGCCAAACACAGATGAGCAGAAGGGCTACTGAAACCAACTTTTTCTTCAAACACTCCTCCTCTTTGAAAGGAACCAGTCATCAGGAGAAAGAAATGTGGTTTGGTTTAGTAATGGAAATTTTTAGGATTGATAAAGAGCCAGTTCTCAAGGAGTCATTTCTCTTTCTACATACACGTAAAAGGCAATCAAATCCACGACTTTCTGATTACAATATAAGACAAATAAACAATACTTCACACTTTGGATACTGCACGTTTTAGTCTATTAACACCTTCACTCATACAGAGGTTGGTGCAAGACCTCTAGATCAGAACAGCTGCCTAGAAAGGAGGAGCAAAGTTTTTTTGTTTAGTTCATCCCTTGAAAAAGGAAATTTTATTTCAAATATGAAATTTTCTTCAAGGGACAGGTCTTGCATGAAGTAACTTACCTGGTGCTGCAAAAGCAAATAAGTAAGAGTAACAGATTTAAGTCAGCGTTTCAGGCCCATTTAGAGCCTATTACCTTAAACTTGCAACCATTCCATGCACAGCAAGTTCAAAGGCTTCTCAGACTTGCTGATAAAACCAGATGAAGCCTCTGAACACGGGAAGCATTTAAGGAAGAAGCCTCCGCTCTGACATGGAGAGATAACTGAGCTGCCTCAATTATAGAAACTTCTCTATCTGTTCTCAAACGCTAAAAATACTTCATTTATAAACTGCATTAAAACATAAACAAAGCCAAGTCCAAGAAGAACAAGCCCCTGAAGACTTGCAGAGCTCTGAAAAACTCCTTTAAAATCCACAAATCAGCTCTATCATGGAGGTAACGTCCAATTTTTAATCCGAAGCCAACAAAAGAACAGAGTTAGAAGTGCGGTTATAAAATGGGAATAGTCCCTGACCCTTACCTACCATCAGGATAGTGGTCATCACCATGGAAAGGTTACCCTGGTTCATTAACTTTAATTACCCTTCCTCCTGGACTCAGGGCTCCCAGTGTTCCCTGCAAAGAGCAGGTCCCTTTGTGCGCATAAATTCTCACAGCTCACAAAACCCACATTACCACAACAGCTTCATTGATAGCCGAGAAAAATAAAAGATTTGGCACCAGCTACGTATTCCACTGGGGCCTCGCCAAAACGTCATGCCCGCCTGTAAAGGCTTTGTTGTCTCTGATGAAATTTAATAGCAAACCTGAATGAATCTGATGAAAACTCAGATTTTGAGAGTTACCTAAATCAAGCTGATGGAATTAAATGGCAAGTAAGCACTGAAAGAGGAGTACGATTGCCCAGCTAGGGTGAACTGTGAGCATCCTCAGAGTCCGAGAGCAACAGTGATAACAGAGGTGCACTCGAACAGCTCGCCAAACTTACTTCTCATCTTGATGTAAAACTGGAGCTTGCATGAAAGAAAGGCTCCATCGCTATCTGGACTCAGAACGACTGGTGGTTTTGGTCTTATGGCTTATTCCAGAGCTAGAAATGTATTTTTAAAGGAACATTTCTTATGCATAAACGCATCCATTGCTCTCCCAGAGCTTGCAATTGTTGTCCCATGGTATAAGGAAAATGAGTTGTTTGGTTTGAGTTTGCTCTGATTTTGTTTAGTTAGTTTGTTTTTAAAAAGGTCAAAGTTCACTCTATTCCCTAACCAGTATCACTGCTTCTGCTCCATTTATCAGTTTGGATTTTATGGCAAGGGTTACTTTTTCACTCTGCATGTAGAGATCCAAGTAGGACAGACCCAGGATGCATGCCCAGCACTCCCAGGCATGGTCACACCACCTAAACGACACATCAACGAACCCTCAAAGAAGCAGGCAGAGACAGGGAAAAGAGCACAAACTTCCAAGCAGCAGGCGTGGGAAGCTCGAGGGGAGCACAGAAGTCTCACATCAATATAACTATTTCTATTTTATTGACACTAGGGAACTCAAGATGCAAGCAGGGCATCTTGTTCTGGCAGAGGAAGAATTCTTCCTTCGTATCTGAGCAATATGTAACACAGTAATATCGATGCTGCTTTATTAAAGCGAGTCTCTATTCTGCTCTAGGGACAGAGCACAAGAATTTTCAAACCTACCTGCAAGGCAACAAGAAAAACATGAAAGCGGTTATATTTACCCAAAGCTTTTACCAACTACATTTAGGAAGTCAAATTTATCCTCCAGCATCTTAACCTTATCTCCTCTACATTTATTTCTGAACACAAACTCAACACTTTGAATTAAATATGCTCATGTTCTGTGACTGTTTCTAAGCTGAACAAAACCAGCTCCCTAAGCATCTCCACATACGTCATGTGCTCCAGCCCCGTAACCATCCTGGTGGCCCTTCACTGGGCTCACTCGCAGACTGTCACCATACTTATTGCACCCAAGAGCCCAAACTGGGTACGGCACTCCCAGTGTGGCCCCAAGTACCCAACAGAAGGAACTCTTCGCCCCCCATAACCTGCTGGACACACTCCTGCTAATACATTCTAGCAGGAGGTTGGCCTTCATTCCCTGATGCACATCCAGCTGACTACCACCTTGCAAGTCTTCTTTCCACACAGTCAGTCCTCAGCCTATATTATCACACACAGCTGTTACATGCCAAGTTCAGGATTCTGCATTTGTCACGGCTAAACCTCACAAGGCTTTCCCTGCACCCCACCAGGGCCCCTCTGATTCACAGCCTTATTCTCTAATTCATCATCCACTTCCCTCCCAGTTTGCTACCAATCGTAACTTGCTCAGGGTGTATCTGAGAATCAGCATCCCTAGAACTAAGGACTCATCTCAGAAGTCAAAAATATCTAGGTTTAAGGTGTCATCTCTAAAACCTTCTACAAAAGGACATCACTTCCCTATGCAGTAACAATTGCTTATCGGTAAGCAGCACTGTCCACTTTGTAAGGAGCACTTAGAGCACAACTACAAAGCCAGACCCTCTCTTGAACTATCACAACATGCAGTTTCTGAATCACAGTTCCGTGTAGATGGTGGCTGGATATCAGTTTTTTCAAGACAAGGCTGGTCTGGGTAGGCACAGAGTCTTCCTCTCAAATGTGAAAGCACCACAAAGTTGAGTATTCAAGATTCAGCAGCTGTTTGTATTTCAGAGCTTAGAAGCCATCTGTGTTTTGTTTCAGAGATCTCTTCATCTTGTACATAAGCCCTGTCTTTAAATATCTCATGGATAGCACTGTTTTCCTCAGGCAAAACAACATCCTTCATGTCTGCTGCTCTCACTTCATCATTTTCATCTTTCCACGCTGCTTTTGAACAGCCTCATCATTTCCAGTGTGCCCACATCTACTATGGGCACACTGATCCCACCGCTCCACATCTCCCACTGTTCCCAGCCTACAGATTTCTTCTCGCCTATCTAATAGAAAGAAAAGTAAGCAGAATTCCTTCCTATGAAAGGAAAAGTAAAATAATATACAACCAAAATCACAAATTAGTTTCACTTCAGGGAGTGAACACAGATAACACATCAAAAAAGACCATTTCACTAATTGCTTAAAAAAAATTTCACTTGCCAAAGAGAAGAGAAACGCAGATTTTTAAAAAAAATCATGCTGGTTGTTTGGCTATTATTTCTTAACAACCTCATCCGAAAACTTCACAAGGCTTTATCTAAATTAAATAGAAGATGAACATTTAAAAAAAAAATCGGACATATCACAAAAGACTTCCCGTTTTAATAGAATTATTTTTATAAAGTCTCTAATTCTGTTATGAAAATAAATTACATGGCTTTGTGGGCTACACTGTGGTTCACATAAAACTGGGTCTTGCCTTACAAGAGCAGGGGAGATCAATTCCCCCTTAACTATGGATTTACAATCCAAGTCTCCAAAAATATGGTATGCGTTCCTCTAAAGTATCAACATTATTCCCTAAAACTTGGATTTGGCAACCCACGACACAAAAACAAATCCCAAGACTATGCCTGTAACACTTATTATTTAACAAACTAAGAAAGTCGACTATGACTGCCTACAAAACAGTTCCCTTCTGAGTTACATGCAGCTGCATACAATGCTGCCAACGCTCAAGCCTGTTCCACAGATCATTTTATGAAAGGTTGTTGAGGATCTCCGTCATTTCTGATTTCACATCTTCTACCAGCAAACGC
This sequence comes from Piaya cayana, assembly GCA_013389865.1. Classification (NCBI taxonomy): domain Eukaryota; kingdom Metazoa; phylum Chordata; class Aves; order Cuculiformes; family Coccyzidae; genus Piaya; species Piaya cayana. The sequence goes on from WAAB01024687.1 coordinate 69,088, forward strand.
TGGGTTCCTTTGAGCACCAACTGGACCTTTGGGATCTCTTGACCTGAAGCCTCAGTCAACAATAGAAAAGTTTCCATCTCAGATTTCTTCAGTTTCACAAGAAACTTGATGTGAACCACGTGCACGTGCAGCCCAGAAAGCCAACCACATTCTGGGCTGCATCAAAGTGTAACTAGCAGGTCAACAGAGGTAATTCTTTGCTCTTCTGAGTTCTCACCTGGAGTCCTGTGTTTGATTTTGGAGTCCTTATTACAGGGAAGACTTTGATCTGTTAGAGCGAGTCCAGAGGAGGCCACAAAGATGATCTGAGGGCTCGAGCACCTTGCAAAGAAGGACAGGCTAAGAGAGTTGGGATTGTTCAGCCTGGAGAAGAGAAGGCTCTGGGAAAACCTTACAGCAGATATCTAGTACTGTAAGGGACTACAGAAAAGTTGGGGAGGGGCTCCTATCAGGGAGTGCAGGCATAAGACAAGGGAGAATGATTTTAAGCTGAAAGAGCAGGGATTTAGATGAGATACTAGGAAGAAATGTTTTCCTGTGAGGGCAGTGAGGCACTGCCACAGGATGCCCAGAGAAGTTGTGGATGCTCCTTTCCAGGAATTGTTTGAGGCCAGGTTGGATGAAGCTTTGAGCAACCGAGCAACCTGATCCAATGGGAGGTGCCCCTGCTCAGAGCAGCAGGATTGGAACTGGATGGGCTCTGAGGTTCCCTCCAACCCAAACGATTCTATGATTCTATAACTCTCCATTCACTCTTGCACACCATTTTCCAACTGAGAGTAAGAAAACATCTCTAATTGAACACGTGTCCACTTGTATTTCCACAGCGAAGCAAATGAGCTGAACCTTTTCTCTCTGTAACAGGTTAGAACACATCCTGTAACCACCTCCGTGTCTCTTCCCCTCCCGCTCTTGCTTCCTGAGCTATAGGGTCAGTTTGGGATTTTTTGTGTTGGACTTTGCACCCAATCCCATTTCCTCCCCCAAAATCCCCCTGGCATTTCAAAATGCCTGCCATAGCTGAATTATAAAATGTTTCAGAGGGCACAATCAAAGTTATGATAATCACGGTACAAGTGCCAGATGCCTATATCCTCTTCTTAAACTGCACTGGGGCTTAACACATCTGGGAACGCAGCACTACAGAGAGAGCACTCATATACAAACCTGCATGTTACTGTTCAAGTATTTCACCAGGGCCTACAGAAACAGCAGTGCAACTTTCCATGACCAACATTCAGCACACTTACAGTTCTTGTGCACTTTTAGGGTCATTTTCACTCTATGTTTTGGGAATACTTTTTTAATCCATGCACCTGGGTTTTTGACAAGAAGGCCAATTGCATCTTGGCTTGTATCAGAAACGGTGTGACCAGCAGGGCCAGGGAGGTTATTCTCCCTCTGTACT
>WAAB01024687.1:70528-110208 GCA_013389865.1 Piaya cayana
GGAGATTTAGGCTAGAGATTAGGAGGAAGTTTTTCACAGAAAGGGTCATTGGGCAGTGGAACAGGCTGCCCAGGGAGGTGGTTGATTCACCTTCCCTGGAAGCGTTTAAGGCACGAGTAGACAAGGTCCTGAGGGACACGGTTTAGTGTTTGATAGGAATGGCTGGACTCGATGATCCGATGGGTCTCTTCCAACCTGATGATTCTATGATTCTATGACTACCCTAACCCTTCCCCCTCCTAGTAGAAAAGTGCAGAAAACTCTCCAGAACTCCAAAAGACAAGACACCTTGCAGGACAAGAGCAGAAAAGCCCTCTCTTTTCATTTACAGCCTAAAGCTACAAAGCACGTAACAGTGGTTTCCAACTATAACTGGGAACGCCTCTTAGTAAATGTTTCCACATTTGCATACCAAACCCAACTTCCTAATTCTGCCATCCAGCCATCCCAGTCCGAGTGCTAATATGATTAAAAGCATGGCAGACATTGTGAGAATACATAACTCCCGAATATAAAAATGTAGGAAGATACCAGGCGGCATTCTCAGTTCTGTGTCCCAAAATACCTACGCTTTGATTTCAAACTGCTTTAAGAATTTTTCAAAGCGCAAGTAACGCTATACTTTAAGACAGCAGGTATTCAAAGCATGAACATCTGATGGAAATGAGCTACAGTAAAAGTTACTGGTTGCCAGCAGAGAGCCCAGAACTGCTCTTTCAGTTACTTTCAGCCTACCCTAAGCAGAAGATAAAACACACTAAAAGGCAGTTTAGAGCAAGCTGAACTATATTCTGCCTGAAACCTAGAGCATAAACAGTCTCAAGCACTCTGGATGTGTTTAAGGCCAGGCTGGATGGGGCCTTAAGCAGCCTGATCCAGTGGGAGGTGTCCCTGACCATGGTAGGGGATATGTAATCGGATGACCTTTAAGGTCCCTTCCAACTCAAATCATTCTGTGATTCTACGATACTTCCTTGAGGTTAATCAAAAAGCAGAACCATTTATAGTTCAGTCATAGCAACAGCCGATCTGAACATTAGAGATGAAAATTTGCTTCCAAAGCCTATTCTATATGATGTGAAAATTCAGAACCTCCCTATGCGCATGATTTTGATGTCTCACGTCATTTCTGAAAGACTGAAGACGAAGAAAATATTTTTTTTAAAAGGACCTCACCCCTCTAACAAAGAGTGCAAAGTAAGCTTATTTTTGTTCAAAAATTTCTAAAATAGTCTCAATAGACAACTAAATAAGTGTGTGGGTAGGGAAAGGAGGATGTCTTTGAAGGAAAGAATACGATGCTGCTCCTTCTCCATTAACACCGGATTTGCTCAAGGTTAGCCAGGGATCTTCACAGCTCTGGTCCATAAACCGCATCCCAATATAACTGGCTGAATTCCCACAGGTTCATTAAACACTACCTATACTCAAAAGGAAAACTCAAGCAATCGGCTACAGTTGGTTTTAAGCATAACAGCACCAAGACCTTCCCCCAGGCCTGTTCACGAGCCAAATGAAATGGCAAAACTAATAAACTCCAAAATCTTTAGCCTTTTACAAGCCTCAGTGGGCCCGTAAGCAAAACTAAGGGTAACTTTCCGAATACTCCAGAGAGAAACTTCCCAGAGGCATCCCGCCATCACTGGGTAGAGCTGTAGCAAAAAAGGACTGGCACAACAGAGAGAGATCCAGTTCTCCCACACAGGGACTCTGCCTCTACAGGTGCTCCCCAGTCTATTCTGTGCAAGTAAAAGACATCGATGCTTTTTCTTGACTTGTTAAAGCAGAGTGAAAACTCAAGTCAAACGCAGAGCTTACTAGGACCTAAGAAATCAATCGGAATGGAGACAAAGCCTCACGCAACCCTGAACATGTTATTTTCACAAGGTCTAAAGGACTATCCTTTCCAAGTTGACAGGACTCGGGTTTCTTCGGTGCTTCTGAAACAGCCACCGTCTATTTATTCAGCAAGGCCACTAGGGAGCGTTCACAGCTCCTTTTAACACCAGCAATCCTCCAGCAGCATTTTATTCAAATCAACCTCGAACCTCTTCGAGCAATTAAAAAAAAAAAAAGTTTGCTTTCAATACAAAATAAGTCGAGAGCTTTCTCTAGAGCAGTAACTACAGCAAGTAAAAGCCAATCACTGCAGCTACTGCTGCATTTTTGCTTGTTCACTATGACTTAGCAAATTACTCTTGAAGGTGTTGTCCTGTCACATGCTCCCGTCCCTGTCCGTATGACCACAACAGATATGGCCATGGTAACATTTTGCCAACTCCCTCAACGCCGCCCTATATTCCTTGCTGCTACTCATGCCCTGACCTTGTTTCTCCTTCCCTTTTTCACTCACGCAAATAATTTATTTAGTGAAGAGGCAGGCAGATACATTCTGTATTTCAGTAAGGAATGACATACAACAGAAATGTGATTCAATAAAAGCAAGATAGATTCAGAGATTTATAGAGAACAATCACCAGAACTGGAACTCATAACCCTCCCCCTTTCTCTTCTCTGTGGGCTCTTTCAAAAAGAGGCCGAACCATTCTGTAAACTGCTAATTGAAACGTTTATGTAAAAAATCCCTAACAAATTATATTTAACAGAAGTTTTTTGCACACTGTGGAAATCAGAAGCTATTCCAGCCAAAAGACAAGGAATGTTTCAACACATAAGATCCATTGCTTGAGCACTAAGCCAGAGAACATAGTATGTAGCAGATAAGGGAAATCATCATCCCTATTTTTTCTCATTTAAGCTTCTGCTCTAAGACAGCAGATGGAGAAAAAAACTAAAATTACTGCTCTTTGTTTCTTAGTTAAGACAAGACAACAATTAAGGCCTAACAAAGAACTAAAAGGGAAAAAGGGGGTGGGAAGGGCAGTTGGAGTATAGTTCCAGAGAGAATCCAGCAACTAGAAAGCGCTATTTTTCCTCAAAACCTGAAGTTCAGGCTGTCTCTAAAGAAAGACATCTGCATTTTTATCTGAAAAATATATGACTAAGCCATTTAGTTAAGAAATTTAGCAAGTACTCACCTGTCTGAACATCTATAACCATCTGATGGCCGCCTCTCATCCCTGGTCGGCTGTCCTCCCCATCGCCTTTAAAAAAGGGAGAGAGCAGAGTTTTCCATTAGATTTTTAAACCAAAGAAAGACAATTGCCCAATTAAAGCAGCTTTTCAACCACTTCAGATTTTCTAAAGCATCCAGGACAGGTGTCATCTATAGGAAGCAATATTAGAAAGACAACTTGCATTCTGCTGGAAGAGAAAGCTTATTGTATTCATAGATAACCCCTCCCCAAGAGGTTTAGGTACAGTGCTCCACGTTTGGCAACTGTCGCCTTGAATCCTACCGTTGCTCTATGACAGTGATTGCTGTACTCTGCAGTAAAGTACTGAGTAACAGAACAACACTAAAAAAGGTGCATCTCAAATTTAAAACGCTCCCTGTTAAGACAAATGTATTTATTTGCAGCACTTTTCTGCACATTTGACCCTACGCATTAAATCCTGTCATAGAGCGAACTGCTCTCATGCTTAATCTACATTCTGTGATTTGTTTCCGAACTGATTAGCTATCCTTGAAGTTACAGCTAGTATTCCTCACTCAGCCAGAAACCAGGTTGCATTTCACTGCCACTGCACAAAAACGCAGATCTTTTAGAGACAAAATCCTTCCCTAGAACAACTGCTGTAAGAGGAGGTTTTCTTGCATCAGTTTCCTGATCAATACGCTCAAAGGAACAAGAGAGAATGGCAATACACAGGTTATATCTTAAGAAATGTCCTTACCTTTGGTGCTTTTGGGAATGATCTGTCCCCAACGAGGTTTGTATTCTTGCTGACTGATATACTGGTTGAATAAGCCATCTGCAAAACAAACATTTTGCTGTGTAAAACACTTAAATTTCCATTAAAGCAAAATCACTTTTAATGCAGGTAACTTCAGCCTAGTTCAATCCAGTATGCTACTCCAAAGCTTCCATTCGAAACACATTTTTAATATATATCAGTCAGTTTGTTAAACTTGTTAATGAACTTAATGTGTAAGCACTAAAATAAAAAGAATACTCTTTACTAGATCAATCAAGAATTATCCTGTTTGCCTCCCAGATCGTGCCAATCATCTATACATCTCCAGTGTGGTGTATTTAATTAAGAACAGAATCCCTCCCTCTTATTTAAGCAAAAGGAAAGTTTCCAGTGCATGTAAACTACAAACATTTTAGTAGATGTTAAGCTAAAACTAGGTCAGGCAGCACCTCTGGAGCTTCATCTTAAAAGAAAAAAAGGACGAAAAGTAGATAGTTTAAATGCTACGATGTGGGACAACCAAGTACTGGATGAAAAACAAAACAGTTTACATTCTCTTTAGAGAGTTAAGCAACAAGAGAAACAGAAGACATATTAGGTCACTGGCATTTCTCTAAGAAGCATTAACTCCAGCACTCTAAGTTCCCCCCCGTGCCTCCCTCTCTCGCTCTGTACACCTACCACACTTCATCTCTTCAGCATCAAGGGGCCAGTTCTTAATTCCGAGTGTGTTATCAGTCTATCGCACACACTAATGTTTTTGAAAAGGAGATTTGTTAACACCCACGCTCTCCTAGACTGGTCCTCAGGCTGGGAAGGGCTTAGCAAACGTTCAGAGAGCTTGTTGATGTTATTCTTCAAGTGTCTCCTCTAAAAAAATCTACCTTACCTTCTACAGGCACAAATTATTTGACGACTACTGGCCAGCTTCTTGAACACCACTCACCTGGTTACAGCCCACCCATCATGCCACCATCTCAGGAAACACACTCTTCATCACGACAAGCGTCTGTTCTGCATTTATGCATTACCGAGAATACATGGGAGCTCAGGCACCCAGTTTACCCCACTTAGCACAGTGGCAACTACCACAGGTAGGCTGAATGACAGACTGATATGCTGTTTCATCGAACCAGTGCACTCCACATACATCGCTCGCACATAGGAAACATTCACAGGTCCTTAATAATGTCATATCCAACAGCCACACTCTTCAGTAGAACAGTACACAGCCAACATACTCTGGAATCAGTTTTATATTCCCCAGCACAGAAAGGAAAAATGACATTAAGTTGCATCAAATGCTTTATAGTTCTTCTGAATCTTTTAATTGTGCCTCTGAGGTAAGAATTTAAGAGATTATGAATGTGTCTGTTTATTTATAGAAAATCCCTTGGTAGGCACACAGACAAAACAAGAATAATCCTTACTGTACATAACTTTATCTATTTACAAAAAGGTAAAGATCTTTGTTAAGCATGACACAATGTTCAGACTATTTTAAGGTGTCTCCTGGCATCCAGTAGTTTCTCATGACTGAAGCCCAGGTTTTGATTAAAACCTAAGCCAGCAAGTACTTCCTGGGAGATTAATTCTCTGTTTAGAGACCACCTAATAGGAAAATAAGAGCACTCGAGAGCTCCAAAAGGTGCTGAATTTGGTCTTATTACACAAAATTGCTTTCAACTTCCATAAACTCAGTTCTGCAAGTTTTTCAAATTAAATAATCTGTGAAAGCAGGGCAGACTTTACTCCCTATCTTGGAGCCAAAAACATCAGCTCTCTCCTAGCATTAAGCAATTGAGGAAAGCCGAAAGTTTGTTCAAGTTATGTAGAAAATAGATTTATTTGGGTTTCAAGAGTCGGGTTCCTAACTCCCACATCTTCAGCACTTCCAAAGTTGGGATGAGATGTGAAAGGCTTTAAGGCTGAGTTTTCATGAATTCTGATTCAGAAAAGCCAGCTCCCAATAGAACAAATGCATGTGCTGTGAGGAATCCCACACTGACTCAGGCAGATTTTTCTAGCCACAAGCCTAGAAAGAAATGCAGCCTTTTGGTTATCATTAGAGCGTCTGGTCTTCAAGACAGAAGGCAAAAGCCTATCTATCCCTATGGCAGCCAATAGATAATTGGACATAAATAGCTACACCACATCTGATCTGAAAGGGTGATTTAACCTCTCTCCCATGCTCAACACCCACAGGCTGCACTTGTCAAGATATGACTCTTCTCCCCTACTGCGCCCTCAGCCTTTATTATTAGCATTATTAGCTCAGCATTATTAGCTTGGTGTCTTTCCCCCTGCCGTGGTTTGGAAATATTCCAACTTGCTTCCCAGAAATGCTTCCTTCTGCTGGGAGGAGTTCTACGTTCATCCTACTTGCACTGCAAACCAGCAGCAGCTTGTTTTGGAAGCTGAATCACCACCTGTCTGACACCACCAGGGGAAAAATGGAGGATTTTGAGGTGGATTCTGTATCTGATGCCAGATCTATTCTGGCACACTCCTGTTTCTTGTCAGGATAGTACTGCCGACCAAAAAGTCTCCAAAGCTTCCACAAGGCACTGAAGATTACATCTAGGCCTGCCCAGGTTTGTCAGCTGTTTCCAATGAATCAGTAGTTTAATTTTAAAGAACCCTGTACAAAAAAAAAAAAAAGTACCTTAAGGGTAAGTTTTTAAAGGAAGTCTTCTCCTTTGCCCCAGAGGCCTCTCATTTCAATGTCCAGGTTTGCTCTCTAAACTTGGGGCCAAACCTGGTACTTGTATTTTGTACTATTTTCGAGCCCTTCACAGCAAGTTGTGGTGCGTTTTGGATGTAACAACATGAAGTTTGCAGTGGTTAAAGCTCAGTAAATTGCACCTGCCCAATAACCAAAGCCTTTATTTTGTCAGCTGATTGTAGGTTACCTACAAAGGATTAGGACAAACATTATGGACAAGAATAATTAACTTCTAATCCCCCTGCCGTGGGCAGGTACACCTTCCAGTGGTTGCTTAAAGCCCCATCCAACCAGGCCCTGAAGACTTCCAGGAATGGGACATCAGTGACTTCTCTGGCCAACCTACGTCAGTGCCTCACCACCCTCACAGTGAAGAATCCCTTCCTAATATTTAATCTAAATCTCCCCTCTTTCAGCTTAAACCCATTCTCTCTTGTCCTATATCTGCACTCCTTATAAAGAACCCCTCCCTGGCTTTCCCAGAACTGAATCCAAACACATTTGACAGTAAAATTAAGGTATACGTGTCTGTCTAGAACTTCCCAGAAAATACAAGCATTCCTGTGCATCCCGAGTTTCAGGAGACATTCCAGCCTGCAGACTGTGCATCTTGTTTGGCATATGAGGCCGACTTGTCAACAGATAAACACATATCACACACACGAGAACTGCCAGAACGAACATCCCCAGAATACTAATAGGAAACCAGCAGATCTTCAATCCATTTCAAGCAGCTTTCTAAGTCTACAGTAGCTGCAAAGAGTTCAACTAAGTAATTTGCACTCTCTGTAGGAATATTAAGCAGATTTTTTTTTCTTCAATAATATAGGCCGCCTGAAAGCTATAGGAATGAATCCAAATGTGAAGCATTTGAACCAAGTCTGTGAACCAGCTGAGATTTAGGGAACCTTTTATTTTTGAGAGGAAGTCAGGCAGCTGCCAGAGTTTCCATTTGCCCATTTTCAAAGTGTAATGCACAAGTCAAAAGAATCTGCGGGAAAAGTGTGGCTGCCTGCCACTGAGCTCTCAAAAGAAATCATCTGGTGATGTGAGGTGGAAGACGGCGTTCATCATTAGCAATGCAAAAGAACAAGAGTTGAGCTCCGCTAGCACTAATTCTTGACCACCTACACTTTTTCTACATGACTAAGACTATAGAAATAGCCTGCAAGGGATGCATCGCGTTTCACTCTTTAAATACCTACCACCGTGAATATCGGCCTCTACAGAAGACATCTTAGGCTGAACTGAGCGTTCAGTATCTCTGCTAACCTCCCTGTACTTCTGTTTGTTCCTCTAAGGCTATGAGCTCTCAGACCAGCAAGAGATCAGAAGCTCGTATAGTCACGTGCGGTGTATTACAGAACAGTTTGCTCTTTGAATGATTTAAAGGCTAATTTAAGGATATGTATATCTCAATTAACTTTACACCACACACACCATATACAGGCCAGAAGTTAACCCACTTGTATTTGGAAAAACATCACATCAGAGAGGAGCTCAGTCGTAAGAACACCCACACCTTGGAGACTAAGCAGCAGGCAACGGAGACTTCACAGCAAAGCTGCCAAGAAATTAAAATGGTAAAACTCAGGGTGCTGACGAGCCTCTTTCAAGGAGAGGAGCTTAAGGGATGTGGAACTGAGCAAGAACAGGTAACTGTGGCGGACCACAGATAGGAGATGGTAACAATACCATAGAAGAACGTGTTGAAGGCCGAAAATACCTATTCCCATCCTACCTAGAAGGATCCAGTTGTCAAATATCAGTAACACTCAACATCTTGGCTTGACTATCACTTTGTACAACTCCAGACAGACTATTCCAGCTACAGTTTTGGGGGTTTTTTTGTGGCTATCAGAAGAGGTATGTCCTATCTTCTTCCTCATTGCAGCCAGATCAGCTCCTTGAGCTCGTTTGCAACATGGCAGCACAAGGATCACTGCCAGAAGTGAGGGGCCAGGAGACAAAGTCAGAGCAAGGGCAGGATTGACCCAGTTACTATAAACCTGTGGTTGTGTCAGGTTAAAGGGAGTACAGGATGCAGCCTCGGTGTCTTGGGAGAGACAGCACTTCTCTCCAAAGGCTGCTGGGAGGCGACAGAGCTTCACATGGGTACGAAAGCTGAAGACAGCATAAAGAATTGCAGAAGGATGGGGGAAGGAAGGTTAATGTATTCAAAGACAAGCAACATCATTAAGGATGAGCAACAGAGCGATGGGAAATGTGTACACTGACATTTAACTACAGCAAGCTAGGTGCTGGATTAAAGGGAAGCAATATCAACATTCTCATGCATATTATTCTGTCCCTCAGAAGCACTGACAAAACTTAACGATGCAACTTGAAGACTCTCCTGCTAAGTTTACCACAGTCTGTTACTGGAAATACTTTCTTCTGTACTTGCCGAAGAAAAAAAAAGCACTTATAAAACAAATTACAGCATTTCTCCAGCATGCTTAAGCGACGCCAAGTTCCCCAACCCCCAATAAGGGAACCAGGATTATTCACACCAGATCTGACAAGAAGAAAGTGTCCATTTGTTAAACAGTACGACACGAGACCTACGATTTTCTACCAGGTGAGTCCTTTGCCAGTGCCTCCACAACTGGAGAAGGTGAGCACTGCAAGCAACAATCCCACCCTCAACGTACAAGGGGAGACAGAAGTATCACCACAGTTCAAGTGCTAGTGGAAAACTGCTAGACAGGATAAATGCAGTGTGTTAAATATTAAATAGCAAAAGAAATCAACATGTAACGGCTCAAAAAACGAGGTCGCAAACTTTCATTACATTAGTGCCCAGGGAAAAAAGTCCATTCTTGAGGGAACTTTTTCAGCACATTCTAGACTTCTTGTGAAATTCCATTCAAGGAATAGTTTCTCCTACAGCCTGCAATGAACTGGAAAGAGGACGGCCTCTAGGCACTGACAAGATTAAGCCACAGCCAAGGCAGCAGACCAATACACTGATAAAATCATCACCATCAGCACACAGCAGCACCCCTCCGGCTCTCAGCAGATCCTGCCTCATATCGGTGGGCTCATCAGCTCTCCCCAGGCACTCAAGACACACTGCAAAAGACAGTAACAGCCAGTCACAGCTCCCTGCTGCGCTCTGATCCTGCAACCCTCGCTTCTCTTAAAGATTCAGGAAGAAGCTGCCAGTTGCAAAATGCCCCTGCATTGCAGGAAGCTGTTCGCACTCCCATCCCAGCCAACAACACTTCACTGTCTCCAGAGGGCAGGCAGCACTCAGGTAGGTGAGGATGAACACCAGCAAGTCTCAGTCTCAACACTTGTAGCTGCTCAGGTAGCTCAGAGCAGGGCAGAGCCCAGATGTCCTACTCATTTAGTCGAGAAACCTTGAGCCAAAACCTGTAGAAAGCCATTTACTGCAGTTTCCAACAACATGTTGTTGGAAGTAAGTTGTAAGTTGGAAGTAAGCTCCCGAACACCGTGCTCAGTGGAACAGCTTATTTATTCACAAAAACATAGTGGATTTTCATGGAAGACACACTTTGATTCTAAAACTATCACTTCTATCATAGCATCACACTGATGGAGTCAAGCAGGTATGCTGGCATCTATCTAAAAGGTATTACAAACGACAGATTAGTCTAGATTTAGCAAACACCCCTAGTGTCAGACAGCCATGAAATTGGTCCTCTAAGCCCCTAACTCCACTGGCCTCAGACACAAGGCTCTCTTCCTATACCAGTACAAATTTCCCAGGAAGAGTGACAGCACTTAGTCAAAAAGCACTACACACCCACAGCCAAGAGCACTTCTGTTTCATCAGATTGTGATCCAAAACCATTGCACAGGTCCTGGTAGACACTTCAGTGCAATCATCAACTCTTTTTTGTGTCCCATTCTATCAACACAAAGTACATCTCTCCCATTTTAGGAGTCGGAAGCACTGTTTGAACAGCTCTCCAGTTGAAAGTTTCCAAGTTAAAAACCAATACTACTTACAATGAAAGCAGTTGCCGATGTCCTGCTCTTTAAGGGAAAAAAGACTCCAGTCATTGCAACTTCTACATCATTCTCCAAGGACTGTTTTCCCCATAAGTAAAGACAGCTCTCATTCAAACATAGCCAAAAACTTCTGCTGAAACACCAGCTTGGTGGTAAGCACCAACCAGAAACTCAACTTTTATGCTTCCCTGCTCACCACTCCAGCAGCTTTTGAGATAGTTATCTCACGTTCAACTTGCCAGTCACTGACCTCAAGAACTTTACAACTTCAAGTGCACTGTGTTTTCATCTCTGGGAGAAAGAGATTCCAAAAGTAGCAGTGATAAGAGATCTCATGGCTGAACATTTAACCTTCATTTTACACATACACACAAGTCCAAAAGCAGAAAGTACACCACTCTAGATATGAAACAGCATATGGACCAACCAGTCCTACTACTGAGCGCATTAATATTCAAAGTAGTAACATTTCAATGCCTCTTTTTGTAAAATATACAAGATCCCTCCAATTCTCTTACCGTTCACAGCTTTTTCTATCAGCTCCTCACAAGCATCAAAGTCTCCCTTCAACACCAGCTTGTCGTGCAGGTCTGTCAACATCGGGTGTTCCAGAGCAATCTTGGTTTTCTTCTGCAGCGACTCAAAAGCTTCAGTGTAGTTGTGCTGCCGAAAATGCTTTAGGCAAAGGCGAATGGCTTCCTGTTCACGGTACTACTGGAACACAAGAAAACCTATGAGACGTGTAGATTTTTCTCATACTAGCACCACTGGAAGCTACCTGTGAACCAGCCTGGAGACAGGAGCAGGATCTCTTGCACACGCTGCACACAAATTGCTCACAAGCTTACAGACAAACACTATGTGTAAGATATTACAAGCTGTGCGGGCATACACTTTCTAACATTATAGAAATCATACAAGTTTGGCTTCATCTAAGTGTACAAGAAGAGTGTGCACAGTGTCCCAGATCTCCAGAGTGAACATTACTCTCCCACCATGTGCCCGGTCCTGCTGTTCCAAGGCCTACATGAAGCACAGGGCAGGAAAAAGCCTTGGTGATCAGCGTTACGTAATTTTGATTGTACAACTCATTACGTAACAAAATAATTTAGAAGAGTAAGTAGGGCACGGCTTCTCTGAAAGAGGGCGAAAAAAAAAAGAGCCACGAGAAAAGGAATACTTGCAGTGGCCACTCCTTCTACAAATGAAAGGCAGAAGGTAGGGCTGACCCCAGAATCCTGTGGGTTGAGGAGGGTGTTGGATCAAAGGCAGCAAGGTTTTACGTACACGCAAAAGATTTACCTTCAAGCTATTCCTACGCATCTTGAAACAGAACCTCTGCTTTCATACCGCAGATAAGCCAAAGCTGCTCAGTTCCCACTCAGCTGTGGGATGGGGTGAGGAAAGGCTGAGAGAAACCCAGGCTGGGGCAAACGTTCCAGCACAGGAACAGTGAGGAAATAGTAAATTCTGAGTAAGAGCTACAGCTTGTGCTGTTAACCTACCAAATAATCCACTGCATTTTCAAAGCTGCTAACAACATGCATAAGTAACACAGATTTTTAGGTTGATAAGTAGCAGAACCACTGATTTTAAATAGACTCTTCACATCTACATTCTAAGGCATTAAAGAAAAAAAACAAGCCTCAATTTCCATTCTTAACACACAAATAGCAAATGTAATTTAAACATGTGCAAGACTGATCAAATTAGAGAAAAAATATTTTACTCCTAAATGGAAAAGACTGTTAAAGCTGAAGTTGATGGTATTTAAATGATTAGAATCTTTCTAAAAACCTAGAATGAACACTAACATTCAAAAAAAAATTAGTGCTCTCCAAATAATAGCTCTATAACAAGAATCTCATAAACTGAAGCCACTAAAAAGAAACACGGCCATGTGCTATATTTTTAGTTCTTAATCCATAAGTATTTCACAGCTGCAAATAGCCAGATCTATGCATTTTTAGAAAATCAGTTCCCAGCCCCCACGGAAAAGTCCAACGACATGCACCCATCAAAATGCAAGACTGTGATAGAGTGATAATAAAGCAGAGTTTTACAACACAGCTGGAAAAAAAACATTCTTTTTTTTCCTGTTGTTCCTAAGAGGTACCTAAAACACCGTCTTTAAGCAAATGTTCACTTACATCAGCAGTCAAGGTCAAAACCACATGAGATTTTGTTGCTCAAAGGAGCAAAGGGATGGTGGCACACCAGTAAGAAGCAGTTTCTGCACACTCAGATATTAGATGAAATCCTGACTTGGCATAATCCATTGAGCCTCTCATGACTGATCAGCTTGGGTTACAAATAAGAAGTGACTTTGATGCAGGCTGGCTACACTACACGATAGAAAAGTCATAGGTATGTGACACGGTAGTAGGACTTCAGAAGTTAAATGTAAAGACTAGTGAGTGCAAAANCGGTCCTGCTGTTCCAAGGCCTACATGAAGCACAGGGCAGGAAAAAGCCTTGGTGATCAGCGTTACGTAATTTTGATTGTACAACTCATTACGTAACAAAATAATTTAGAAGAGTAAGTAGGGCACGGCTTCTCTGAAAGAGGGGGAAAAAAAAAGAGCCACGAGAAAAGGAATACTTGCAGTGGCCACTCCTTCTACAAATGAAAGGCAGAAGGTAGGGCTGACCCCAGAATCCTGTGGGTTGAGGAGGGTGTTGGATCAAAGGCAGCAAGGTTTTACGTACACGCAAAAGATTTACCTTCAAGCTATTCCTACGCATCTTGAAACAGAACCTCTGCTTTCATACCGCAGATAAGCCAAAGCTGCTCAGTTCCCACTCAGCTGTGGGATGGGGTGAGGAAAGGCTGAGAGAAACCCAGGCTGGGGCAAACGTTCCAGCACAGAAACAGTGAGGAAATAGTAAATTCTGAGTAAGAGCTACAGCTTGTGCTGTTAACCTACCAAATAATCCACTGCATTTTCAAAGCTGCTAACAACATGCATAAGTAACACAGATTTTTAGGTTGATAAGTAGCAGAACCACTGATTTTAAATAGACTCTTCACATCTACATTCTAAGGCATTAAAGAAAAAAAACAAGCCTCGATTTCCATTCTTAACACACAAATAGCAAATGTAATTTAAACATGTGCAAGACTGATCAAATTAGAGAAAAAATATTTTACTCCTAAATGGAAAAGACTGTTAAAGCTGAAGTTGATGGTATTTAAATGATTAGAATCTTTCTAAAAACCTAGAATGAACACTAACATTCAAAAAAAAATTAGTGCTCTCCAAATAATAGCTCTATAACAAGAATCTCATAAACTGAAGCCACTAAAAAGAAACACGGCCATGTGCTATATTTTTAGTTCTTAATCCATAAGTATTTCACAGCTGCAAATAGCCGGATCTATGCATTTTTAGAAAATCAGTTCCCAGCCCCCACGGAAAAGTCCAACGACATGCACCCATCAAAATGCAAGACTGTGATAGAGTGATAATAAAGCAGAGTTTTACAACACAGCTGGAAAAAAAACATTCTTTTTTTTCCTGTTGTTCCTAAGAGGTACCTAAAACACCGTCTTTAAGCAAATGTTCACTTACATCAGCAGTCAAGGTCAAAACCACATGAGATTTTGTTGCTCAAAGGAGCAAAGGGATGGTGGCACACCAGTAAGAAGCAGTTTCTGCACACTCAGATATTAGATGAAATCCTGACTTGGCATAATCCATTGAGCCTCTCATGACTGATCAGCTTGGGTTACAAATAAGAAGTGACTTTGATGCAGGCTGGCTACACTACACGATAGAAAAGTCATAGGTATGTGACACGGTAGTAGGACTTCAGAAGTTAAATGTAAAGACTAGTGAGTGCAAAAAGTTGTATCAAAAGTACGTAAAATGTTCCATTTTAAATGCTGTCATACAGGTTTAAAGAGATGACAACCCAAATAATACCTTTGATCTGAAGCTGTAAATAATTCCCGTGGTTAAAAACACAGCAAGAGTGTGAGACTAAGACATTTAACACTGTCAAATCCACCAGCAGAATTAAACATAACTGTGTGTTTCCCTATCAAAACAAAAAGTGACAGCTATCAATAAACCGCTTCTCAGCTGCTGCAGCAAGCCCACTCTTCAGTATAAGAGCAAAGGCTTCCAGAGGCAGGTTGAGCCGGAGAGCAAGGAGAAAGCAGCAGAGCGGGAACTGCAAAGCGTGCCTGTTGCTTTGAGTCCTTATTTGTTACCAGAGAGTTTTTGTTGGTTGAAGCTCACACAACTGAAAGGATAGGTGACTTCACGCAGAACCTTCTTCTTATCTGATGTCTCAGGCAGTAAGGAATCATCAGACTTCAAAGCCTTTGAGGTTTCTAAGAACATGCATGAAAATATTCACGCCATCTCAAAGAACTGGAAGAAACTGCTCAACCTTTCTGCCTTTCTCCCTCATATGGGTCAGAACATTTATGCTCCTACATGGATACAGCAACAGTGACCTCCCAGGACTGAGAAGGAGGAAAACAACAGTGACACATGCACTCATCACCAAAAACTTGGCAACTGAACCTAGCAGAGCCCAAATAATCATGACTAAGTCACTGCCTTAGTACTTCAGGGCTCTAAGCTTCAGAAGAACAATGCTGGCATCCCTTGAAGAAGCTGTGACTTCATGCTTGCTAACCATGAAAAGCGTTGATTCCATGGAATAAAATGGCATAAAACAGATGTTAACATCATCATCGGATGACGCCAGACCAAAACAAAATTAAAATCAGAGCTTCCTCATGGCAGCAAGTGGTCACAAATGCCAGAAACATCACCATGCGCACAGGCAGCAGGAGCCTCTGCCAACCGGACTTTTCAGAATCAGACATCAGTAATCAGCAGACCAAGGACCGCAACACTGCTTAAATCATAAAGCAGCTAACTTCCACAGTTAACAGTCACCTCCACTGTGATTGTTAGTACTGGTTTTGAATGCTCTACGAAGAATCTTGTGATGCTGGTATAAATACATGTGAGCCAGACAGCGCAGCCACATGGTTTCTTTACAGTACTGGCAGCACCATAAACTGGTGAGGGAGCCTCACTACTACAAAGCACAATCTTTATCTGTTTTGAAGCTTTCCCTTCTGGAAGCAGAGACATGCTTCTCCGCTCCCCAGTCTTCTTCAGCTGGGAAGGATGTCTGCTCTGTAACACAATATGAATTTCATGAACTGTTCCAGAAGATCTGTGCATAAAAAGCAGCAACGAAATGAATTCTGGTTGTCAAAGCGCACTGCCCTTCCAACAGGAGAGGAATCTGTAGTACTCAATTAAATCCTACTTATACAAATTATGTTTAGAACTCTTTGAACTTTCTGTCTATCAAAAGTGACAAATGATATAAATCATCTCATCTCACAGTCCAGTGGTATCAGCTCCCCTCTGTTCCAGAGTATTCAGCAAAAAGACAGGAAGAGTGAAACATCAAAAGTACAAGAAGCTGCAAAAGGAGAGACACCAATGTGGATTCTCTTTAAAACAACGCCGCACGTGTAATCCATAAGGCTCATGGCTCATACACAGCTCTACAGATGGACTGGGACGTTGAGAGAATGACTACACAAAAGGCAAGAAGTGGGAGACATTGAGTCTGGTTTTGTTAAGACTCCTTTCCCTTCCAAAGTAAATCCTATTTTACCAATATAGTCCCCTCTGACTCAATGTTCCTTTATTTTATGTTTTTCTTGTGATGTTTACCTAGTACAGGTTTTCTCCTTAGGGTTTTTTTGGTGGTGGTGACAGTTTGGGGGTTTGGGGGAGCGTTTTGTTGTTTTGAGATCTTTTTAAAGAGAACAAGCAGCTACAATTCAAAAAGATTCACTTGGAATCAGTCAGCCACGCAGTCTGAGTTTTAACTACGCGTGTTTGTTGTTTTAATAGTCGATATTCGAGGAATGAAAAGGTCACATAATTCCAGACTGAAGCTGCACGAGATTCTGAGACGACAAATCTTCAAACAAACAGGCATCTAAAATGCAGGCCTACCTTGCTGTACCAGTTGAGGCATGGTTGGACCACATCTGGATCATCAATGCCATTAAGTTCAACATACCAGATACTAAAATTGAAGCTAGGTCCCCAGGATAAGAGTGGAACTGGAGAAGAAAGGAAAAGGAGAAAAAGGATGCATGAATTTCAAACAACCGCTGCGTTAATCTTATCAGGCTATACATTGTCCTAATTTAACAGGATGTTTTTGAACATTAAACAAAACTCAGTATTTCTGGTTTGACATAAGCTCTAGTTCATTTAAGTAAGCTTGGGAAAATCACCAGATACGTCATCTTTAAGTTGTCATTTAAAGCAACCTGTGCCGAGCAACATTAGCACAGCAGATCGTTACAAAGCAGAAGCTTGCTTTAAGCAAAAGAACAAAAATGCTATCATTTAAAACAGCTCAGAGAGGCAAAAAGCTTTGACATGGATGGGAATCACAAGCACGCTAGTGACAGTATTTGCTCCTCACAGAACATTTACTTCCACATTTGTCAGCAACAATTATTTTCCCTAATGGTGAAGACGAGAAGCTTGAGTATCTTAAGTTTTACAAAATCGGTAATGTCTGCAAGTTGTGGAGGTGGAAGGGAGGGAACATTGTCAGCTTCCCATTTAAAAACTCTGGGGTTTTGGTTTGGTTTTTAATGCTTAAACCTGTGCAGCTATTTGGCTAATATGGTTTTAGCTGCATACTGGAACACCCACACTTAAAATACTAAATGACCCACGAAATACATCGCAGCCTCTCAGCTAAGTTTTCCTCACAGCTCTGCGCTAATATCTACGGTCTTGAACTGATCTATTGATTAACCTGCAGGTTAAGGCTTAAATAACATTTTTCAGAGCAACTCCCGCCCCCAGAAAACTCATGTGAACTCTGACTCCTTAAAACTGCAGTGAAATCAAGTGGTTTCAGTTCAAATACTTTTGTTTCCTTTTCATTTGACCGTAAGTGATAAACAGGAAAAGACGGTACTAGAGTTGAATGAATAGTTACCGGCAACAACATGGACTCCACTCCTTCCTCCCTTCCACAGGAACTATTTTTTGCCACAGAGAAATCGCTCGGTGTCTTTCAAACCACTAGAAAAATACCACTGAGATTAACTTGTTGAACTAAGGGCTTTCTGACCTACTCCTTGAGGAAATCAAAACCAAAGTTTGTCTTAAAGCTGTTCCTGAGCTCTTAGAAGATTCTTAAGTATTTACCCTTCGAACAAGTAAGATTTATAATTTCCTGTAATGTGTTTGGGTACAAAGCATATGGTCAAACACACGATTTTCTGTGTTTTAAAGGGTGTTCCTATGAACTTGTTGGTAAATATTTATGAAAACTTCCGCAAATAGTCATGGGGAGAAGATATCTTTAGAACTAAAGATGCAAAGAAACTTCAAATATGCAATTTGTAACTGATTTTAATATCCATAAGCAAGTACTTTATACATTACAGCTCTCCAGTCATCCTGTTCAAACAGTTTCTTTCTACTTGATTGTTCAGCCTACAAAGTGAGACGTTTTCAGAGCAGCTCCCAGTAAATGTATGTTTGCAGAGACAGGAGAGAAGTGAAATGGTGAGGAAAACCAGGATTCACCTGTCTTCCCCCCACATGGCACATACTCCACTCAAACTCTTTTCTTGTTTAATTTTGTCCTCTGCACAAGATGAGTGCTATCATAAAAAACTACCATTTTTAAATCCAGGTACATGGAAAAAAAAAAAATTAACCGCTCCTTGAATACTGTGTGCAGTTCTGGGCCCCTCAGCACAAGAAGGATGTTGAGGTTCTGGAGCAAGTCCAGAGAATAGCGACTAGGCTGGTGAAGGGGCTGGAGAACAGGCCTTATGAGGAGCGGCTGAGAGAGCTGGGGTTGTTTAGCCTGGAGAAGAGGAGGCTGAGAGGAGACCTCGTTGCTCTCTACAAATACCTGAAGGGAGGTTGCATAGAGGAGGGAGCNGGGTCTCTTCCAACCTGGTGATTCTGTGATTCTGTGTGTGATTCTGTGATCCCACACAGGAAGGCAGCAGATGGACAAAATACCATATATAAGAACAAAATGTAACAAACCACCTTTGATTTTTCCTCAGACCCAAACACAGACCAAGACAAAGCCAAAGCTAAACTCAATATTCGCTCAGCTATAAACAATCAAACACTATCCATCAACTTCTTGCACTGAAACCCTCAACTAAACCGCAGACCATAATGGAGTGAGACCATAAAGTGATTGATGGTCAACCTGAGGCCAATTTCATAACGCTGAGTTTACTAGGTGAAAAACCAAGCCTACGTATTACCACTTTCCCACCTCACTCCAGAAGAAAAGCAGAGACGTCCACCTCTATTTCTTTTCAGCAAACTTATACCAACTTCTCTCAGCAAAAATTAACTATTCACCCTTTTATCTCGTAGCCAACTACGGCTTGAAAGACACATCAGGACAGGTTATAAGAATCCTGGGTAGCTACCTCCACAACAACACTGCAAAGCCATCAACTTGCTCACTCCCTCAGTTCACCCCGAGCTTTCAACAGCCTTGTTTACCAAAAGGAAACAAAATACCAGAAGTGGTGATTTAAACATCAAGATTCTCACGGCGCAATCATCTACTTGAAGGAAAACACGTTAAGCTGTATAGGGATCACAGTGCTGAACAGGCAGAGAAAACTGAATTTCACCCCTTTAAACTACTCCATAGGAGTAGGGAAAGAAACAAAGCGTAAGAGTTGAAACACAATAGGATTTCTACACCCTTGGCAAAGAGCAAGTGTTCTGCTGGATGATCTCCCCATTCCTGAGCCTCTTCCCTGGTTCTCAGTCTACACTAAGGAGATGCCTCTCATCCTTTCATCTGCCCTCTCCTTTTTGAAGCCTCCACAGTTGTGCTTAGCTCTTCAGACAAACCTCCTTTCAGAACAGCCGCAATTTAAGTTAGACCCAGAAGAAGGAGACATTACATGCAGCACAGAAACAGCAATAGTCACACAAACAGCAGTGAGTCAGTGTGACACACTGATCTCATTTTTATTTCTGCACAAGGCTTAGAGGTACCAGCACCCTAGGATGCTGGGTGTGGATAAAGCCCTCCTGGGTTCAACTCTGTTTTCTCACATCCCCCAGTGACTGGTTTCCATTTGTTCTCCCCTTAAACCATTTTAGACTTCTACAGCCCAGCTACGTAAACCTTCTGCAACAGCTGAGAAACAACCTCCTCTAAAAATTCAGTGGATACACTATCTCATGATACAGCTGCCTAAACCTTAAGCCTAAAGCTAGTTATCTCTCCAGCTTTTAAAGTCACCTCAGCACTGTTTTTGCTGCAGGTACTGCAGTAACCCACCCTGAAATGCCTAGAACTGTTCAGCCCAGTTGAACTGCCACTGCACAGTGAGGTGCCCAGAAGAAGAAGAAAATAATAAAGAATATCAATATCCCCTCAATAGAAGCAGAAGGCATTTAGGCCACTTAAGAAGTTCTTTACCCACACACACAAGGATGATTTTAGGGGATATTTCTCAATAGGAGGGAGTTATGCCTAGACAAGGACTGCAGCCCTGTATCCCAGAGAGGACGGTAGCAGAGGCATTAAACACAGTGCAATAATTTCAAATACCTCTCTCAAACTAATTTCTGTGCCACTCACTGACAGGCAGCAGACACACACGGAGCACATGGTTGAAAAAATGGCAGATAAAGATGTAGTCAATAAACTGAACGTAGGAAATACCCGTAAGCGTATTGCTCATTTCTGTTAGGCTTAAAAAACTTGAAGCCTAGGTTAGTAGCTCCCATCCTAGTAACAAACTGGCATGAGAATTGCACCCAGCATTTCCTCAGGCTCTTTCATAGCAATCAGTCTCTACAACACCTTCTGCTTTCAAGGACACAGTGCAAAACAAAATCTCTGCTTAGAGCAACCACAAAAACAGAGCACAGAAACAAAAGCCCACAGACATTAAAAAGATTGTTCTTCGATATTTTCTCAGAAGAATATATTCTCCCCCCTCCCAAGTTACTTAATGAGGTGCTACATGAAATGTAAAAATTACTTGTCAAGTAGGTCAAAAACCTGCCCAACTGGGCATTTCAGCACTAAGGAAGGGAAGTTGAACTAATTAAAACTAAAAGAAGTGCAAGGCTTTTCTTGACAAGAGGACTGAATTTCTTTTCTTCTCCTTTCCATGAGTCTAAAACTTCCTCTAACGTGTGAGCAATGGAAGTTACATGAAGCATTTTCCCCTTTCACAGATCTGCTCATGTCACGTTCCCTCTGCCCTGTCCTTCCATATAAATGCCACTATTGTGTATAGGTAAGCATAGAATCACAGGCTTATCTGCAGAATTCTAAAGCAAACGCCTGATGCAAGTCCCCGCCGAGCTCACTCCTGCCTTCCCCAAATATGCAAACCTCACTGATAACAGAAACTTCTGCAGTGTCAGTCTCGAAGAGTCCAAAAGGGCAGATTTTGGCCTCGTGTTTACTGGCAGCATTACAAGGAACACAGCACGGTATTTCAAATTTTGAGTTGCTTTGGCTAGCAGCTTGGAAATTCTAACAAACTGAAAACATCTTCAAGCTGTGAATCTGAAAAATAACAGAATTTCGTAACATCGTTTTGCAGTTGTTTCACAGCAGAAAAACACTCACAACTTCATAAACAAAATGACGCTCGCCATCAACTACAGGTTTTAGTAGGTTTTGGTGAAAATAATTTTTTTCCTTTCTACTCTAGCATAGGAATTTCTTCATAGAAGATGGTTTTCAGAAAACTCATCTCAAACATAACTCCTGAGCAAGCGACAGTTAAATATAAATCTAGTATTGAAGTAAATGTACAATGCTTATTGGTACTTGGGGAACCCCTCCCAGCAAAACAAGCCACGTAACTATTAATACGACTCATGCCATGTCAGGAAAAAAAATCCTTATAGTAGAAATCAACCACCATTCAGTTTCCTAACATGTTTCAACTTACTGCTAACACTTCCTAACATCAGAACCCATTTTGCTAGTATAAATTTGCACATCCAGAGAAGTAACTACTAACCTTTCCATAACTCCCTGTGGCCCTCCAGTAATTACCTGTTGGTTTTGAGCCACTGAAAAATAATGTTTCCCAAAAACCTAATGCAGGCAGGCTCATAATCCATTAAAAAAAAAAATTCAATTTCACTTTCCCTGTATAGTCAACCTTTAACTATTCCTCTGCTCCTCCTGCAGTTTCCAAAAGTCTAGTGTAACAGACACTTCCAAAAGCAGCAGCCAAAAAACAAACCCAACGAACAACCAATTTCTCTGCTACTCCAAGAAGAGGAAACACCATCATTTATGGCACACAAATGATTACTGGATTCCCAGCCTGAAGCTTTTAATTCTTCAATTAGAGGTCTTTTCCAACCTTAATGATTCTATGATTCCAATTCCACAAACAAACAAAGGTATATTCAGAAAGCCGTGTAGAGCAAAGAGCTCCAAGGGGAGCCCCTACACAGTCACTATCATCCAAGTCTAGGCAAAGGAATTACCCAGCACTTCAAAACGCTCCTAAATTCATCTAAATTAGTTAGCAGGATCTCATCTTATTTTTCAACAACTATTTCCTTGCTCTACTTTTAACCTTAAACAGCTAGTTGAAAACTCATCATTCTACTTCTCAGTAGCCAGATGGGGAAGATAACTTTACTGAGCTGTGAAAAGCTGAATGGCTCTACATTCTAGAACTATATCCAATTAATATCACTGATGGCCACTGTAGGACCCTTGTTCTCTCTAGCCTGCATGAAGCAAGGAAGACAGATCCTCACCTGCTCCCATCAGAAGTCACAGCCACTGGCCTTCCTCAGCAGCCCCTTTAGCAAGCTTCAGAAAAACAAGGCTGGACATCATGGGGTACAGATCACTTCTGCCCCTGCATGTCACCTTCAGCCAGAGATGAGACTTCATGATCAGAGCAGCAGGAAGAGAACAAGGAAGGCTTCTGCTTGCGCTCTGCGTGTCGCAAGTATATTTGAGAACAAAAGACTTGAACCTTTTTCAAACTCTAGGGTTATCAACACTTATATTTTTACTGGTATTTAGCTTAATTTTTTTTTAGACCTCTATATAACAATATATAATAGGACACTAAGCAGTTTCTCCAGTAATTAATTGAGTCAACAACTGTATTTCTGAAAATTACTGTATTTCACTTTCATTCCCCAGGATTTCAGTTATGAGGCTACTATTTCTTAGTAACAGGACCTCACTGTGTTCCAATCTAGCCACTCTAACAGATCATGAAATGGAACAGCTATCGTGGATACTTTGCCTGAGTACAATGAAGTCACAAGTGCCAAGACTGGCACGAGTATAAGAAGAGATTATTTTCTACTCAGAATGCTGAAAAAATGCATTTACCTATCTTAATGAATCGACAGGGGAACATCTGTTCATCAATTTTATGCTTCAAGGTGAATGTTTCTTTGTTATAATCATTCTTTAAGCCACTGTGGGAAAAAATAAATAAGGTTACTAAATCTTACCTTGTATTTTAGGACTAGCTAATAAATGCAATCTAGGTCATGCCTGAAATGCGAAGTGTGTTTTATATTACTATGAATCATAAGTATGCATGCTGGACCAATGCCTGGACTGCTATCCACCATCTTATCTCCCTGGGAGGCAGCACTGGCAAGTGGTTTCAGGAGAGCACTGACATCGGATCAATGCTGCTCCTCTGGCTCTGCCATCCTGCACCTTCACCAAGTGATCTGCCTGGACTGAGCTTTCCCGTTTTCAAGAGGGAGGTGGAGCAGCTCTCAAACACCACGCTGCCAAAGTGCTTTCTGATCCATTTGTGAATGTTACTTTATAAAAATATCAAATATATAGTATAAATCATCGAAACTCTTAAGGCCATTTTTACTGAAGATGCAAGTTCAGGTCACAAAATAGGAATTTTTGTTAAACTTCAGTTTAATGTCAATGACATTAAATATCAATAATTACTATGCTACTAATACCTCTTCTCTTACAGTTCTAGAGCAATAAAGTCAAAATTGCAAGACTTCTCTACCTAAAAAGGGCAGAAGGGTTGTGCCTAGTTTCTACATGGTCCTAAAGGATACCTGCAACAAGAACGTCTCATGTTTCTCCATGGCTATTCTGCTTGACTACTGATGATCCACATCCAGACACTCTCTGGAGGTGGACTCCCCTTCTGCAGGTCTCCAAAAACAGACTAGTTCTTGCTACATATTCCTCTTCTATTCCTAGACATTTAAATATTTCCTTTTCTGAAACAGAAGACTCCTTAAAAGGCCCTTGCAAATTTACATTAGTGAATACTGAGAAGCTCGGGACAGCCTGAATAGCCCAAAAGCTCTTTTCTTTAGTCCTTATCAGTACAACTACCAAACAAATCAAATCAAGCAAAGGAAAACACAGGTTTTCCATTTGGTTACTTGATTTGTTTACCCATTTGAAGAAAGGCAGAGCAGCTGACTGGTTCAGACTTTTACAGCTGCAGTGTGACACAGGCAGGTTATTTGGGCCTTTAAAAGCTAATTTAAGGTACCCACACTTGGAGAATTTCTCTCGTGCCTCAAGCACACAGAAGAAAGGAATCGCAATCCAGGAACATTGCACCCTGTTCTCAGCTCCTCCAAATCTCAGAGTTCGCTCTCCACAAATCCTCTGTGGTTAGAGCAGAATAAGGAATGCTTCCTGGAGCAAGTGTTGGGACTGCTGCTCTCTGATCTGACCATAAACACATGGGCAGCTGATTGCAGGATCACAACCACAGTTCTATTACACTGTCAGCCACGTGTCTGAGTGAAGGGGAAGAGCATTTTGGTCCAACCTTTATAATTGCCATAGCTGATGAAACATCTTACCTGGATAAGAGATCTGTCATGTTTTCCTCATTCATCCCACCAAAGACTTTAAACTTCTTTAAATTGCAGACGTGCGTTTTCTCATATTTGCCAAAAGTGATACTCTGGACTATGGCGGGTCTTTCAAGTTTCAGAATCAAATACTGTAGAAGAGAGAACAGCGGATTGTAATATTAAAGCCAAGGTTGGAAAACACAAAGGCATAAGCATTACAGTCTTCAAAAACTCAGTTTACAAAGCCAGAGAACGAAAGCTAAGACGATTCTTCCCCATTATTATACTGTGCCTTTTTGCTCCTGGAATGAAGTAAAGGTTTTTTAGGAATATTACGTGAAAAACAGCTTATCCAAGAAAAGATCTGGTTGAACTACCTATTCGTAGCATTTCTATTCAGAGCTTACATACATTTCTTCGAGCTGGATGCAAGACTTCCTGAAATCTGGCAAATAGGCTCAAACTACAGAGAGCAATGATTCAAACACCCACTACAGCGTGAAATGAAACCTAAACTGAATACACAATTAGATAAATACAGTATGTTCCACATGCTAAGAGAACACCAAATTACTTCTCCTTTCTTGTAGGAGCCTACAAGAAAGTCAGAGAGGGACTATTCATAAAGGCTTGTGGTAACAGGACAAGGGGGAATGGATATACACTGGAGAAGGGCAGATTTAGACTAGACATTCAGAAGAATTTCTACACCATGAGAGGGGTGAGGCACTGGCCCAAGTTGCCCAAGGAAGTTGTGGATGCTCCATCCCTGGAGGTGTTTAAGGCCAGGCTGGATGGAGTCTTGTGTAACCTGATCCAGTGGGATGTCCCTGCCCACAGCAGGGGGGTTGGAACTAGGTGATCTTTCAGGTCCCTTCCAACCCAAACTATTCTATGATTCCCCTCTCTGGGCTGGCAGTATTTAACCACTGAACACAGACTAGGTCTGATGTGTGGCTGAAGTAGGAACCAACTGCTTATTAACCATAACCAAATGATGCTTCGCCAGTTAATTGACAATAAAGGGGTTTTACACTGAAAACCATGAAAATCTCCCTCCTCCAGTGCTGCTGGAGGAAAAGATCTGTTCCATTTGAGAAGCGTATGCAGAGAAGCGCTTGTACCTTTCATCAGGGACCAATGAACATCAAGTTTATTTAACCTTCCCCTACAAACAGGTCTTGAACGGAGTCTGGAGACATCCTGTCTTGCAGAATACATCAGATTTTTTACACCTGAAAGCAACGTGTTTAATTCTCTTCTCTAACTTCCCAGAAATAAGCAGTACACGGAGAAACGAGACTAAGCGCAGAATCAAAGATAGTCATCATGATGGATTTTGTTACAAAACCTTGTGATCGAGGCTACAGTACAAGCTGATCCATAAGGCGCTGTAGCACACCTCCCACTGCAGGCACTGCTGGTGGCCCTTTCCTCCAAGAACAGCACTGCCAAGCCAAACATGATGCAGTATTTTGAGGCTTTCACTGACATCAAGTAGAGTATTTGTGTGTGGCTGCTTTCTATGGTTCCTGAGTACAGACCAGTGCCATGAGCATCTGCTAAACACCTCCTTCAATCACAAGTATTATCTTACCCTGTTAAGTGTATCTTTTTGGTAAGAAGCAGAACAAATTTTCTCTCTTCACCCATGTCCATGGCAGGAGGGGTGGGACTGGATGATCTTCCAAGGTCCCTTCCAACCCAAACCATTCTGTGATTTTGTGACTTAGACCTCAGTCTGTCATGGCCCTGTAAAGCAACTAATTCTGAATCTACAAGCAGCACTGATGACATTGTCCTAAAGAGTGTCAGGAAAAACACGTCAACAGCAGCTTTTCACTACACTTGGAAAAAGCTTAGTATAAAATAAATAAGGTCCCTGAGGGGACATTAAAGCACCTTTCCAGTACTTACAGGGGGCCTACAGGAAAGATGGGGAGGGGCTCTTTATCAGGGAGTGCACGGACAGGAAGAGAGGGTATGGTTTGAAGCTGAAAGAGACAAGATTTAGATCAGATTCTAAGATTTTTTTTTTCCTGTGAGGGTGGTGAATCACTTGGCATAGGCTGTCCTGAAACGTCATAGCTGCCACATCCCTGGAGGTGTTCAAGGTCAGGTCTGATGGGGCTTTGAGCCTGTGAAAGGTGTCAATGCCCATGGCAGGGGGCACAGAACTGCATGATCTTTACAGTCCCCTCAGCTGAAGCCATTCATCGATTCTAGGAAATACGCGTGCCTGTAGCGGTTGCGGTTTATAATCCATGCTTTTGTCTCTAAGTACTTCCCAAACTTTGGAAAAAACAAAGTTCTATACAGAAAGCAGTTTTTCTAAAGCAGAGAAAATGAAAGGATGAGCAAAAGAATGGTCCTGTAATGAGCTAGGCAGTACTTGATACATGGCACAGCCCACTGCCAAAATTCCCGTGTGGAACAGACAGTACACAACAATGTCTCAGAGTTCCTCCTACACCATCATATCTTCCCTGCAGATTTCTCTCTCAGCTGAAAAGTGAAGCGAGCCCTACCAGCATCGGCAACTGCAACTCTTAATCTCGCTGGAATCACAAAGCTAATGCCTGGGTCATGAAGACATAGTTTCTGAAGCACACCACAATTGCTGCAAGAGCTTGGCATGAACAGCATCCTGCGTTATTCAATTCTAACCTTAAATTAAGGGAGAGAAAAACAGGACTGCAGTTATATCCTTTATCTTGGCACACAGGCCTAGAAGGGAGCAAGCCACGGCAATTACTCCACACGGCTAGCAGTGATTCCTTAAACGTGCAGACAGAGAAGGAACTCTGCAGCCCTGCTTCCTGCTGAGTCAGGCAGAGGTTATAGAAAATATAAGCATAGGTTGTGAATTTATCTATTGACTGATAGGGAAACAAAAGACAAGTATAGTATAAAGCCCAAGGCCCAATATCTATACTTGTGTATGCACTTCATACAATCACACACATCAAGACATACACAGATATACATTTTTGGTTTTATATACAAACACTGCTGCCACTGTGGGTTCTGGCTACAAGTCTCAGCGGTGCTGAAAAAACCACATTGCCTCAAGAGCTGCAAACAGCTGGCTACAAGGATATTTTTGGACTGCTACCAAGACTCTAGAAGTGACAGACTATTCTCTATAGCTTTGAAAGATGTGATATAAGTGTGGATAAGATCAAGCGATTTATTCAACTGGAGAGAATACGTCTAGGAGATTTCCGACAAATACATAACATCAATATATTTTGACACTTTTCCGTCCTGTTGCTGTAAGCAACGTCAGTACATTCAACAACCAAGTATTCACAAAGTATTGAAAAAACCCAAATTACAACTGAAATGTTTTCTCATTACAGGCACAGTACGCAGACACTAATTGGAATATCTGTGCAACAACTTTAGCCTAATTGTTAAGCCTCAATACAACACTTAAAAGATGCTACAAAACAGTACAACAGCAGAACTTCTGCTTTGTGATTAAATGCATTTGTAAGTGAAGATGCACAAAAAGCAGAGTAAGTCACAAACAGCACTTCAGCACCTCAACAGCTTGTTACTGTTCTGTTACCTGAAAAAAGCAAATCCAGTCCTATCACACTGGGAGCTACAGTGACGTTCCAAACTTTTTTGAAGCTCTGCTCTGTGCTACCATTTGATGACAACCATACGCACGCTTCTGCACCACACAACTGAGTATGAACTTTATTAATGGACTTTAAATGATCGACACAGCAGGATGTAAATCAAGGAAAGAAAACTGGTCTTTGTCAGACGAAGAACTGAAACCAACTGTTCAGACAGTGCCGCTAACTTTATATATAATGTTCTTTAACTGTTCAAAACTTACATTTCCACATCAAATATCGCTGGACTAGATCCCACACTGCACTATGCAGGCTGTCTGTGCATTAGAGCCACACTGTACCTTATTAGTTTCTCTCTCTTCAGTCATTTCTGCACAAGCAGTTTTTATTAGAGAGCATTTTGACCTCATTGCTCTCTACAACTACCTGAAAGGAGGTTGTAGAGAGGAGGGAGCTGGCCTCTTCTCCCAAGTGACAGGGGACAGGACAAGGGGGAATGGTCTAAAGCTCCGCCAGGGGAGATTTAGGCTAGAGAATAGGAGGAAGTTTTTTTACAGAAAAGGTCATTGGGCATTGGAATATGCTGCCCAGGGAGATGGTTGAGTCACCTTCCCTGGAGGTGTTTANGAGTGCACAGACAGGAAGAGAGGGTATGGTTTGAAGTTGAAAGAGACAAGATTTAGATCAGATTCTAAGATTTTTTTTTTTTTCCTGTGAGGGTGGTGAATCACTTGGCATAGGCTGTCCTGAAACGTCATAGCTGCCACATCCCTGGAGGTGTTCAAGGTCAGGTCTGATGGGGCTTTGAGCCTGTGAAAGGTGTCAATGCCCATGGCAGGGGGCACAGAACTGCATGATCTTTACAGTCCCCTCCAGTTCAAGCCATTCATCGATTCTAGGAAATACTCGTGCCTGTAGCGGTTGCGGTTTATAATCCATGCTTTTGTCTAAGTACTTCCCAAACTTTGGAAAAAACAAAGTTCTATACAGAAAGCAGTTTTTCTAAAGCAGAGAAAATGAAAGGATGAGCAAAAGAATGGTCCTGTAATGAGCTAGGCAGTACTTGATACATGGCACAGCCCACTGCCAAAATTCCCGTGTGGAACAGACAGTACACAACAATGTCTCAGAGTTCCTCCTACACCATCATATCTTCCCTGCAGATTTCTCTCTCAGCTGAAAAGTGAAGCGAGCCCTACCAGCATCGGCAACTGCAACTCTTAATCTCGCTGGAATCACAAAGCTAATGCCTGGGTCATGAAGACATAGTTTCTGAAGCACACCACAATTGCTGCAAGAGCTTGGCATGAACAGCATCCTGCGTTATTCAATTCTAACCTTAAATTAAGGGAGAGAAAAACAGGACTGCAGTTATATCCTTTATCTTGGCACACAGGCCTAGAAGGGAGCAAGCCACGGCAATTACTCCACACGGCTAGCAGTGATTCCTTAAACGTGCAGACAGAGAAGGAACTCTGCAGCCCTGCTTCCTGCTGAGTCAGGCAGAGGTTATAGAAAATATAAGCATAGGTTGTGAATTTATCTATTGACTGATAGGGAAACAAAAGACAAGTATAGTATAAAGCCCAAGGCCCAATATCTATACTTGTGTATGCACTTCATACAATCACACACATCAAGACATACACAGATATACATTTTTGGTTTTATATACAAACACTGCTGCCACTGTGGGTTCTGGCTACAAGTCTCAGCGGTGCTGAAAAAACCACATTGCCTCAAGAGCTGCAAACAGCTGGCTACAAGGATATTTTTGGACTGCTACCAAGACTCTAGAAGTGACAGACTATTCTCTATAGCTTTGAAAGATGTGATATAAGTGTGGATAAGATCAAGTGATTTATTCAACTGGAGAGAATACGTCTAGGAGATTTCCGACAAATACATAACACCAATATATTTTGACACTTTTCCGTCCTGTTGCTGTAAGCAACGTCAGTACATTCAACAACCAAGTATTCACAAAGTATTGAAAAAACCCAAATTACAACTGAAATGTTTTCTCATTACAGGCACAGTACGCAGACACTAATTGGAATATCTGTGCAACAACTTTAGCCTAATTGTTAAGCCTCAATACAACACTTAAAAGATGCTACAAAACAGTACAACAGCAGAACTTCTGCTTTGTGATTAAATGCATTTGTAAGTGAAGATGCACAAAAAGCAGAGTAAGTCACAAACAGCACTTCAGCACCTCAACAGCTTGTTACTGTTCTGTTACCTGAAAAAAGCAAATCCAGTCCTATCACACTGGGAGCTACAGTGACGTTCCAAACTTTTTTGAAGCTCTGCTCTGTGCTACCATTTGATGACAACCATACGCACGCTTCTGCACCACACAACTGAGTATGAACTTTATTAATGGACTTTAAATGATCGACACAGCAGGATGTAAATCAAGGGAAGAAAACTGGTCTTTGTCAGACGAAGAACTGAAACCAACTGTTCAGACAGTGCCGCTAACTTTATATATAATGTTCTTTAACTGTTCAAAACTTACATTTCCACATCAAATATCGCTGGACTAGATTCCACACTGCACTACGCAGGCTGTCTGTGCATTAGAGACACACTGTACCTTATTAGTTTCTCTCTCTTCAGTCATTTCTGCACAAGCAGTTTTTATTAGAGAGCATTTTGACCTCATTGCTCTCTACAACTACCTGAAAGGAGGTTGTAGAGAGGAGGGAGCTGGCCTCTTCTCCCAAGTGACAGGGGACAGGACAAGGGGGAATGGCCTCAAGCTCCGCCAGGGGAGATTTAGGCTAGAGAATAGGAGGAAGTTTTTTTACAGAAAAGGTCATTGGGCATTGGAATATGCTGCCCAGGGAGATGGTTGAGTCACCTTCCCTGGAGGTGTTTAAGGCACGAGTAGATGAGGTCCTGAGGGACATAGTTTAGTGTTTGATAGGAATGGTTGGACTCGATGATCCGATGGGTCTCTTCCAACCTGGTGATTCTATGAATCTATGATTCAGTAAAGCTTGTATCGCGTATGAAAATAAAATAACAGGGGCTGCCATTGTCTTCTATGCAAACCTACC
The DNA here is from genome assembly GCA_013389865.1 of Piaya cayana. Lineage (NCBI taxonomy): Eukaryota > Metazoa > Chordata > Aves > Cuculiformes > Coccyzidae > Piaya > Piaya cayana. The sequence goes on from WAAB01024687.1 coordinate 101,595, forward strand.
CATTGCTTTTGCAATTAAGCTTGTGGCTAAATAAAAATCTATCCTTTTGTTCTACACATGATTAATCAAGGCACTCAGGGGAATTAAATGTTCTTCTGCGTGCACTCTTCCAAGTCAGATCATCACTGGAGCCGTCGGGGCGAGCAGTTACAACGGGGCCGTGCTCTGCAGCATTACCAGCCTTATTGCTCCACACTTCCTATGTAAGCCTAGAACCAGTTTAAAAATAAAACGATCAGCCCTCTTCTGACTGAATAGGTTACTACATAACAGGTTTGTTATTGAATATATAATTTCTGGGTCATTCTATTTCAAGACTCAAGAAAGATATCTAGTTTAATAAACAGAAAAACAGCTGTCTCATATATTTCCTTTCACTGGCACTCATTAACAACCAACTGGTGGCTTTCATGGCCACAAGAATTAACTCTGCCGTACCCATAAAGCTAGGAAAATGCAGCAAAAAATACAGTCACGTGACAGCATTTCAATTGTCTAGACTTGCACTTTCATTTTCTTCCCCTTTTCAAAAAGGTTTGATATAGATACCAGCTCATTTACTGCAAAGCATGGATATCTGTTGAGCTCCTGAATACACATTAAGATTTTTACCTATATTCTTCAGATTTGTGCTCATCCGAGCAAGAGGAACGCTCTTAAAGCGAAGCTTCCCGGAGAGATTTTGTTTCACTCAACAAGGGGATGATAATAAACCACGTTTTATGAACTCACTCACGTTTCTGGCTCTCAGCCAGCACAGCACCACCACCTCAGCAAGGAACTGCTAAACCCTTACATAAAGGTGAGGCACTGATGAGACCAACATCAGCGATTAGGGCTGCAGAGTTTACTGAAATATTTCAAGGTGCATTCCAGTGAGCACGAGTGACTGTAGCCTTTTTGCGTTGTGTCAGCCTTAGCTTCAGATAACACCGTTTGAAACAAGGAAAGCTTTATTTTGTTGAGTTTTAGTTCACTTCCTGGACGATTACGGCCACCCACACATTTGAACAAGTGCATCACTACCAAAGCGACCGATTTTTTAAATGAAGCGATGCCAACACACAAGCTACAAAATGCTTCGCAGCTTCATCTTCCATTGGATACACAAAGTTTATTCTGCAGATTAAAACTCATGCATACGTCATCATTTTTTGGAATACAAAATACTCGGCTTCTAAGATAAAGGAACAAATTTTCCCCCAGCTTCTCTTCTCACCACACTTATGACTCAGTCAGCCACTATTTCAACTGAAGTTTTCCAAGCTCAGAATCCACCTTAAGAACTTCAGCCATCTGTGCCAATGAGGAAGCAGAAAATCTGTATAACAGTTTTACCTGCAGAAAAAGTGGCAGCCTGACAAGACCTCGCTGCTTTGAGTAAAATGCAACCAGGTCTGGAGTTCTTTTGCCAAGTGTGAGACAACACACTTTAGAACCCTTTCTCTCTATTTACACAGAAATAAAACATGCATTCTTTGCACAGAGGCCTCTTCTGCAAATCTTAATTCCCCATTCCCTCTTTCCAGTTAATTTTTCAACAGAGAAGTTAGAGTGTAAAAAATGCTTTGCATGAATAATTAAACTCCAGTTAGAAGGATGAGAATTAGCTAATGTACATATTAGAAATACTGCTAATAAATCATCTCTCTCACTCAGCTCTCAGGATTGGGCTTGCTGAGCACAAGAGCCACCAAGCAGCGTTTTATAGTCTCACTGTTGGACACAGAGATGCAAGTGAGAGGAATCCAATAGGATGGGCTTCTTCATTTAGGCAGCCAGGTTTCCTGTTGGCTTTGCCTTTAAATAACACAGAACAAAACTCAAATACTGCTTTGCCAATCCCAGTTGCCTCTACAAAGACTTACTTTTTGCAAGTCAGATCGAAGGCCCTCAAATCAGGATACCACATATATAAAAATACGTGAGATGCGTGTGTGTATATATATGTGTGTGTGAGTATACGGTAATATTAATTAAACTCTCTCCTATCAAAAATTTGGTTTAAATGACTTGCTTACGTGGGGCACTGCCCAGTTCTCCAGAGTTCAATGCGGTAATTCTGCAACAGCATCTTAGAATAACAGAAGCATTAAGGCTGGAAACGACCTCTAAGATCATCCAGTCCAGCTGCCAGCCCAACACCACCGTGCCTACAAAACCATGTCTTGAACCACCATATATACTTGGGTTTTTAACACTTCCAGAGATGGTGACTCCATCGCATCACTACAGGGTCTGTTCCAGTGCTTCACCGCTCTTTTAGTAAAGAAATGTTTTTTCTAATATCCATTTTAAATCACCCCTCGCACAACTTGAGGACATTTCCTCTCATCCTATTGCTTGTTATTTGGGACAAGAGACCAGCACCCACCTCGCTACAAGCTCCTTTCAGGTAGCTGTAGAGAGTAATAAGGTCTCCCCTCAGCCTCATCTCCAAGCTAAACAACCCCAGCTCACTCAGCTACTCCTCATAATACTTGTTCTCTAGACCCTTTTCCAGCTTCTTTAACAAGTTCACGTGGTCTGTATGTAAGTTACCATAATTATTCTTGGCTTAATCATGATGCTTGAATATAACTTCTATGCTTAAAGCTGAGAAGCTGTGATACACTGGGAATATTCTAAAGCATCCAGCTACAAGAGATGTATTCCCATTCCAGAATAAGGGTTTTAAAAGCACAAAATATTCAGGATGGCTGAGAAAATAAAAGAGCAGCTTTCAGCAATAACTAAGAGCACCTCAGGTGAACAATACAGTCTAAAGCTAAACCAAGAGCCAAACCTGCTGTGTAACAAGAGTCCAAAGAAGAACACGTGGTTCCTGAATGAACGGAAGTAAAGGATGGCACCATCCGCAATACAATACATGCTCAATACTCACTACCCTGCTATCAATAATTCCTAGATAGACTAAAACTGCTTCAGGCTGTGAATTAAATCCTTATGCTGTTTATCAAAACATATATATATGTAAAAAAATCAAACTACAAGAGCAGTAGAGGCACAGAGGCATCAAGAAGATCAAAATCATTAGTCTTCACAAGCAGAAGTGAAACATGTTAATGGAATAAGCAGGATGGTTTTCCCTCTCCTCCTAAAAACCTGCACAGCACTATGGAACGCTGTCACTAAAATCCAGATGAAAGCCTTTCAACCGGATGAGATGACCTGCTGCTCCGGGGAGCCAGCAGTCTAGACTACAGATTTTTCATATAACTTTAAAGCAAAGTACCAAGATTTACCTAGACAAAAATTCCGTGTGGATTAACTCCCACGGAACAGTTGGATCAAATGATCTTATAGGTAGATAAACAGAACCGTGCACAAGAGAGATATTGCCCGACACATGCTGCTGTAAAACAGTATTTTAAACAAAAGAATTTAAACCAATCAGCTCAAGAGATACAGAAGCTGGACAAAAAAGTACCAGAGTAATAAGGTATGGATCTAGCATAAAGAGAAAGACCACACATTTCTTGGAGAAAAAAATTAATTATAAAGATAAACAGATTTCTCTCTGGATAATCTAACAATCTAATTAATAGTGAAAAAGCAAATTAGATGCCAAAATGAATATAAATCTCATTTTAATACGGTGATTAAGCAGCAGAAAAGGTGACATTCATGTCTCTTTAAACAGAGTCTACATTTTTAAATGCGCTATTAGGGGAAACAAATCGAAGCTCCTTAGATCTAGGATTCAGGGCCAGCAACCTACAACAGTTTCCAGTGGTGCTGACAAAGGGGGACCTGCATGCCTCATTAGCAGCTTAATCTAACCATAAGGTTAGATTATTTCAAGAACGACTGCAACTGTGAGGGATGGAAGGCAAAACTTACACTGCAAAAAAAGCATTTCTTGCAAGATCGCTAATAAATCACAGGGAACGTAAACACTTACCAACAAACTGTATTTTACTGAGAGACGGAAGACTACAAAGGCCAGCTACATAAACACAAATAAATAGTAAATAATAAAAAATAAACAAACAAGTAGTAGCAGCCTGCATTTAAAACATGACTCAGCATATATTAAGCTGTACAACACAGCTACGCAGTTGGAGAGATTCAGATGCTTACCTGGGGAGGATAATTGCTTTCTGAAGACCATCTTGAGGACTGATCATTGGGTTTATCCACCAAGATATTCCTATAAAATGAGAAGCCAAAACCAATTTAAGTAACAGGCACATTTTTTACGGCTCCAGAAAGTTCTGGCATACATGCAGATCAGCAACAGTCTCATGCAACTACCTACATCGCTAGGCAGAGACCAAGGTTCACCCTTTCTTTTATTACAAATGTTCTGCAACACTACTTTACATGACCCAAGCCTTTGTGGTTGTGAAATGGAGCTCCACATTGCGAAACAAAAACAAAACAAAAAAATTGTGAAAGAAATGTAAACCAGATTAATTTACATAGGCCCGAGTCCACGATGAAGTGGAAAAAATGGTTTCATCCACCTCAACAGTCTAAGAGTTATTCAGTAAGGTTAAACTGATGAGCAGTAGAACAGTTCAAAAGCCAAGAACTGCCCTTTACTAGACAGGCGGTACTGGAACAGAGAGAACGAGCTGCTAACCAACTTAAGCCTTCTCAAAGCATGGAAGATGACTACCTCACGGCAAATTGTAACAAGTATTTTTCAGATGAGCTACAAGCCCAAACCACCACAGAGGAAAGCAGAAGTTCAGCTCCAGCTGGCAAAATCACTTCTGCGCTGCTTTCTTACCATTTCAAAAAGCACAGCATTTAGGTAATTAACAAAATCAGAACAGTTTTTTTTGCTAAAATGAAACAGATTCATCGTGATAATCGTGTGAAGGATCTACCTTTCCCTCTCCTATAACCACACAGCGAAGCTCATTCCTCAGATTAAATTAAAACCTAGAAAATACTCCCTAATATACATGTAACTATTGGGGAGGCAAGGCTGCACCACCTGCTGGGCAGGGCTTATGAGCTCCACCACGTCCAGCTACTGAACTCACCAGCTCATAAAACTTATGTAAAAAGAAGGAAGCAGTCATCAAAAGGCTTATGCCATCTCCATCTGCTGTGTAGGAGGAAAAGAACACGAGCATCTGGATTACTACAAATGACGGGAAGAAAAAGTGCTCATATAAAAGCTCCAAAGGGAAAGAGGTTAAGTCAGAGATAGAGCATTAACAGGCAGAGAAATTAGCTCGCTCTTTCCACATCAGGCAGACCAAAATCAACACACTAGCAACGGTATCCAAGCAGTCCCACGCCGTGACAAGCAAGGAGCTTGACCAGGGTGGCCCTTAAAATACATATATTTTAGAGAGCTGGACTGGCAGCTGTCCATCCACAGGCTTTGCAAGAAGCTTGTCACAACAAAACTCCCTTCCGTCTACCTTCAAGCTACTTTCCACCATCGTATGGTATTTATTAACACAGTGATGCCAGAGCTGGCTCAGGCCTCCAACTGGTTTATTCCCACATGCTCACTGGGGAAAAAGCACCTCAACAGCACATGGAGACACAGAACCCTCTTGCTCCAACCTCGTCAAAATATGAAAGGTGAAGCCATTCGGCTCCATAATTAAGCACCCAACTAAGTAAATCCACTTTGCAGCACGAAGAGGCTCAACTCCAAAAGAAAACCCAGCCCCTGTCTTTAATTACAACAAGGACAAAATGAACCGAACAAACCAAATGGGAGAATTTGGGGAACTAATGAGACACAGATTTCTAATAAAAGTCACCAGTCTCAAAACTAAGTCACCATTCGAAACCAAAGCACGCTTGTCATGAGACGAATCATACCTGCAGCCTCCTATACCACACCACAGGCATGGCAAAAGGATATTTAGGAATTTCTTAATAGCTTTTAATATCTGGAAAGAAAGAAAAAAAGGCTAAACTTGAAGGAGAAAATTATCTTATATTAAATACTTAAGAGACATGAAAGCAGATAAAACCACATAATGCTGCATGGCTTTTCTCCTTTAAGGAACTTTATCCCAGCACACAAGAAGACAATTAACCCTACAGAATAAATCTTATTTATGATGCTATTACATTTGTTTAAACATTAGCCAATCGGCTCTTCATACGTTGAGCAACATGTGCAGGAATTGGCACTGTGATGTGGTCAGATAATGCCCTGCTGGAAAGAGGCATTTTATAACTGGGACAGATCCCAAAGATCGTATTTTTAGAAGTAGATTTGTTTGCTTCTCCAGGTCAAAGATCAGTTTGCCACAACAAAACAGGACCTCAATCAGTACAGCTAGACAAGATAAAAATCCTTCTGCAGAGAGAGAGCAGGGACAGGCATCTCACACAATTAAAGATTAAGAAAATTTGAAAAGATAAAGGTAGCGTCAATGGAGTTACAAATATGTTAGAAAATACATGGGTTATTACTCTATTAAGATTAATCAACCATTTAAGACAACAGTCCATATGTAGAGGGTCAATTTACCATAACGGTTTAGTAAAATTTATAGGCTTGGAGGAACTCAAGTATTCCAGCAGTCAGTAAGAAACAAATGCAAATCCTAATAACAGGCAACTTTTTTCCATGTAAAGCCCTTCTTCTGGACATCACAGCTCTCCCACAGTACCTGGAAGCACGCTTTTCAGATACGACTCCTAGATTAAAATTTGAGAAAGTTTAGAAGTGAAAACTCCATTAACTAGTTGACTTTCCACATACTTTTCACAAAGCATTAAAAAAAGTTATTTGTAAGCCCGTGAGCTTACCAGAGTCTTACACAAGCTTTTCCAGTGAAAAAAAGCAATCCATAAAACACAGTGTGAGATAACTCACGATCATAAACTGTGGAAAGAAAATCTAGTCTAGCACAACTCTGCAGTGCTGCCAAGATGGACCATTCCACCCATTCACGCCTGATCCTCCTCCTCCTCCCTACATCAACAGCTATAATAAAAATTAGCACAAATAACTCCTTTAGTCAGATCAGTTCTCCAGTTCTGTGTACTGCTCATGACAGCACAAAAGGAGAAAAGGAGATGAGCAGCTGGATTTGGACTCAGGGTTCACACTGGACAGAACTCCCAAAGCCATTCCCCCACTGGCAAGTAACTACAGAAAAAAATCAGATGTCCTGGTACCTCTGCTGCTTTGTGAGCAATCCTACCCCATGCTAAAAGCTAGGCAGAAGGAGCCTTTTCATTTGCACCACAAACAATAACACATCCAGAGACACTTCTGCTGGGCCTTAAATCCATAACCTATCTTCCCCCACGGCTATCAGCATCTAAGCCTTTACCGTAAGCATTCTCATCGCTAAATAAGAGAAGCTGATCCTTGCAGCTGCTCTGTGTAGAAAGCCCTCTTGGCAGAACACAGTGGAAGTTTCTTTTTATTACACATGCAGACACTGGTCTTGCAACTGCTGGAAGCAGAGAATTTTTCCTTTTACCAACCCAGAAACCATAATATCCGTTGTACCAACCGCTGGTTGATCTCTGCTGGAATTACAGAGACGTCCCCACGCTCGGTATTACCAGAGGACTCCTCTGTGCAAAATGCTCTGTGGTTTCAGGCATGACAGTCACCAAGGGAGAGTTTTCCTTTCCTTCGGGAGGGGAGGACGAGAGAAACGAGATGACTTTGCAGAATACGCTGCAAATTAGGTTTAAAGCTTCTATAATTTGCATCTAACCTAAATATTTTCATGAGGCTGCTATTAAAGAAATACATGATTTTAGGAATGAGTCCTTAAGAATAAACAAATCCAAAACACTAGCTTTGCTTGGCACATTCAAAAGGCTCTTCAGAGAGCAGCTGTGCAGAAAAGGGCACATGTAACTCCAACAGGACTTGGAACTCAGACGCGGCTCTTCTCAAAAATCACCAAGGTAGCACGCCACTAAACTGCAAAAAGCATTTGGAGCGCTACGAAAATAGAGTGTGACCAAAAACGGACAAAGCGCTTTCTTCAGGGTCATCCATGTGAGGATTCTCTCATTTTTTTTTCCTACAACCATCCCAAAACAGCCTGTCAGGAATGCAACCCCTAGAACACACTGACTAAAATTTCCACGAAGCCCATGTTACAGAAGATTGTAAGATGCGGTGGGCCAACTATTTCAAACATGTGGAACCATCACGGCAGTCAGTGCAAAGTATCAGTGAGGACACTCTTGCCCAGCCTGGACACTACAATGTACACAGAGTCTTCACCAAGAAAAACAGTAAAAAAAAGTCACTATCAAAAAAACCTATTAATGGATCTGGAAAGAATTAGAGACGTTTTCCTCCTGCAACTCTCAAACTCAGCGCAACTAATACTGATTTCAAACCACCCAGCTGCAATGTTTAAAATGCTGCAGGCATCTGTGGCTCTACCCAAAAGCAGTTCAAAAAAGGTTTTCATAGAATCATAGAATCACCAGGTTGGAAGAGACCCATCGGATCATCAAGTCCAACCATTCCTATCAAACACTAAACCATGACCCTCAGGACCTCATCTACTCGTGCCTTAAACACCTCCAGGAAAGGTGAATCAACCACCTCCCTGGGCAGCATATTCCAATGCCTAATGACCCTTTCCGTAAAAAACTTCCTCCTAATCTCTAGCCTAAATCTCCCCTGGCGGAGCTTGAGGCCATT
>WAAB01024687.1:110254-133901 GCA_013389865.1 Piaya cayana
GACCTGCTGGTCACACCGTTTCTGATACAAGCCAGGATGCCATTGGCCTTCTTGGCCACCTGGGCACACTGCTGGCTCATGTTCAGTCGGCTGTCGACCAACACCCCCAGGTCCCTCTCCTCCTGGCAGCTTTCTAGACAGACTTCTCCCAGTCTGTAGCTCTGCATAGGGTTGATGTGCCCCAAGTGCAGGACCCGGCATTATAAAGTTTTTCCCTTTCAGTTGGAAAAGTTCTCTGCTTATAACAGCATAAGGACACGAAGACATGACAGCATCTTTGCTGAAACAGTAAAACATGCACAATGGTTATACAAAATGCAAATACATTCAGGAAACAAGGTTGTAGGGTTTGGGTGTGTTTCTTGGTTTTGCATTTTTTAAAACATAGTCGTCCTTAACCTTACTGCTAAGAAGTACAGCAGGACCTCCTGCATGGTAAAACAAAGTCTGAGTTAAACACAAACACAAATGTGTAACCTTAAGTACTACGCTGTTATCACAGAATCACTAGGTTGGAAAAGACCTCTGATATCATCTGAGTCCAACCACTCTGATCTGCCACTAAACCATATCCTGAAGGACCTCATTTACCTGTCTTTTAAACACCTCTAGGGATGGTGACTCAATCACTTCCCTGGGCAGCTTCTGCCAGCCCTGATTTTTTAGTAAAAAATCTTTTCCTAATGTCCAACCTGAACCTCCCCTGGGGCAGCTTGAGGCCATTCCCCCTTGTCTTACCACCTGTCACTTGGGAGAAGAGACCAACACCCAGCTAGGTGCGACCTCCTTTCAGGTAACTGTAGGCAGCAATAAGGTCTCCCCTAAGCCCTCCTCTTCTCAAGGCTAAACAACCCCAGTTCCCCAAGCCACTTCTTATAAGACTTGTTCTCCAGCCCCTTCACCAAGCTTCGTTGCTCTTCTCTAGACACACTCCAGAACTGGACACAGTATTCAAGGTGCAGCCTCACCAGTGTCAAGTACAGGGGCAGAATCACCTCCTTGGACCTGCCGGCCACGCTATTTCTGATACAGGCCAAGTTGCAAAACATGTTAAGTTGGCAAGTATCATAACACTTACTGCTCAAATTTGCTTCCATCTCCTCAGCGCCAGAGCCTCACAAAAGCTTCCAGTTCACTAGAAATTTGCTTCTACCAGAAGTAAAATTGCTAAGCAGGTACAGCATACAAAGATAAAACTATTTATTTAGCAATCACATGTCAAACGTCCTTGCCACATCACAGCTCCCCCTACTGGACAAGAAAACAGGTATCACTGAGTCCTGACCCAGAAATAGTTCCATTAAAACAAGTTTCTCAATTATTTCTTTCAATTACCATTATTTTTCTAAGCTACTTCTCATCACTGTCAGCCCAAAGGTACACAAAGGTCTCTGCTAAAAAATAAATTGTTTCTTAAACGCAAAATGTTGCAGACGTCTCCAACTAACGCAAGTTAAAAATAATTTCCCCCCCCCACCTAATCAAGACTTACTAAACGAGATATTTCTGATTCATCAGTGCTTCCTCCAGACACACAAAGAATTAAATGTTACCAATGGTGACTAAAACTGCAGCAGGACAGTGAATTCCTAGCAAGTTATCAGAGCCTGGTAAATAACTTCTATTCCGGTGACACACAACATCCCTAAATCATGGATTAAACTTTTGACTGTATCACAGCACTAAGCAACTCAAATCCTTAGCAGCAAGAGCTCCCAGCTCCAGGTTGGTAACTTCAGTGTTAGCACAGCAGAAGAAAGAAGGGGAGAAAAAATAAAACAAAGTTAAGCTTATTCACTTAAATTGGTAACCACAGTAATTTTACACATCCCAGATTACCAGCCTAATCATTCTGATGTTTAGAGATCGTGGTTTAGAAACAACTTAACTGGTAAGTAATGCTGAAACTTTAAGCTTAAAAATTATCAAGGTTTGTTTTCCCCCTGCATTAGCTTTGGTTTAAATTCCAAGAATTGCTAGATCACTGAAACAACAGGACTTTTCCCTGTACTTAAATTCTATCCACTTTTTGGAAAGAAAGAAACTTAAAATGCTGGCAAAATCAGCAATTATATAGACTGTTTCACCTGATCATCTTCGTGAATTTATACGAGTGAATATAAGACTATCTGGAATCTTTTCTTCTGCCCATTTCTTCTTATACTCATCGTTCATTTCTACATGTAATCTGGCCTTGAGTACTAACTCAAGAACATGTCATTCAAGCATTTTAGCCTATGAGAGGTTCCAGGAGGTCCGTGAGCAGAAATAAACCCCCATCTTAATCATAGAATGGTTTGGATTGGAAGGGACCTTAAATATCATCCAGTTCCAACATCATGGGCAGGGACACCTCCCACTGGACCAGGCTGCTCAAGGCCCCAGCCAACCTGCCCTTCAACACCTTCAGGGAGTGGGCATCCATGACTTCCCTGGGAAACCTAAGCCAGGGCCTCACCACCCTCAGTGTGAAGAATTTCTTCCTAATGTTTAATCTAAATCTTTCCTCTTCTAATTTAAAGCCATTCCCCTTTGCCCTGTTACTAGATGGCTTTGTTCAAAAGTCCCAGAATAGGCTGAATTCTATCCTGCAACATTCAAGGAAAAAGATTAAGATATTACACTCCAGCTCACTGGATTTGTAGCCAACAAACAAAAAAATTGCAGTAGAACTTGCCAGAGTTTAAGACATCACCAGCTGCTGCCACTTGCAAACAAAGTTCAGTTTATAGTTTTAGAAAAGTCTCACATCTTGCTGGGAAAATAGTTTAGACAGTGTGTGAAAACAGGGATTTCTGCTGTCAGCAATCACCCGAACAGCTACCAAACTGACAATTCCCAAACCTTCCACGATACTGGTGATGTAGCTCACTTCAGTATCACACTGCTCTTACTTCTCATCTCCAAAAGCATCTCCTTGGAAAGGGACAGACTCTGCACAAGAGGAGCACAGGAAAGCAATACCTAGCACACACCTCTGTAAATCCCCTACACTGTTTTGGAAGTGTCACAGACTTGGTGGACTTGTTTTTTTCTATTTACGCTCAAATGGAAAAATTTTACAAAGGCCAGGAAGCAGATTTAGGTCTTCCCTGATTTCACAGCATTGCGACAATGCTCTTACGTGCTAAAATACCATTAGTATTTCTCCTAGAAGGATGATTCACAAAACAGACCAAGTGCTTACATGTAAAGATATAAATTCCTAATGTAAGCCATAAACGCATCTCCATTATTCATCATCACTGTAACTTCACACCTAGTAAAAGTTCACCCAACACCTGATGCTTGTAAAAGAATTTAAAGCAGAATATGTTCCACGAAACAGACTGAAGCCCCTCACGCCCAAACTAATATCAGTTTTTCCGCCAACACTCTACAGAAAACGCCCTCTGGTTCCAGGTGGGACCACCTTCACTATATATTATAGTTCCTAAATATTATAGTGGTACAGACCACTTCACTAACTATTATAGTTTTCCTTTCTGCATCAAAACAAGCATGGCCAGCAGGTTGAGGGAGGTGATTCTGCCCTTCTATTCCTCTCTTGTGAGACCTCACCTGGAGCATTGTGTCCAGTTCTGGAATCCTCAACACAAGAAGGATATGGAAGTGTTGGAATGACTCCAGAGGAGGCTACAAAGATGATCAGACGGCTGGAGCATCTCCCATACAAGGACAGGCTGAGAGAGTTGAGCTTGTTCAGCCTGGAGAAGAGAAGGCCATGAGGAAATCTTATAGCGACCTTCCAGTACCTGAAATGGGCTACAATAAAGCTGGGGAGGGGATGTTCACAAAGGCTGGTGGTGATCGGACAAGGGGAATGGGTATAAACCAGAGAGGGGCAGATTTAGACTAGACACAAGGAAGAATTTCTTCACGATAAGAGTAGTGAGATACTGGCACAGCGTGCCACAGTTGTGGCTGCCCCATCCCTGGAGATGTTCAAGGCCAGGTTGGATGTGGCCTTGGGCAGCCTGGCCTAGTGGGGTGTCCCTACCCATCGCAGGTGGGTTGGAGCTAAATGACCTTTAAGATCCCTTCCAACCAAACTATTCTGTGATTCTATGATTCCTTTCAGAGTTATGATTCTCTCAGTAACAATGCAGCCCTACTCAGAGAATCCAGAAGACAAAATACTGACCTGGGAAAACAAAGAAATAACAACCTGTCCTCAAGTATTGATTATGTAGGGAATTGTGTTACAAACTAGAAACATTTGGCCCAGAGCTACATTAGGGAATAATTCCTTATTTTGGGGCAATATAAAGAATTTCTCCTAAAGGGTACAGAAGTTCCCAAGTCAACATTACTTTCACATTTGACAATTCCCAAACCCCGTCACCAGAAAGCAGGTTTTTTTAGAAGACAAAAATGCTTAAGTTGGCAATGGCACATCGTCGTGACAGAGCAGAGCGGAAACTCATTCAGCAGTTCCTTACTCACAGGTCAATTTACCTAATCCAATATTTTTCCTTCATTTCAATGGCGTGTTAAGAGCACCTCTTCACTAATGCAACTTTCAAATGTAGACTAGGCTAGCAAATTAGCGTTTAAATAGTTACAAGAGCCAAAGGTTGCTTCAAAATATGGAAAAGCACACAAGAAAGATACAGGTAATCCCCTAGACAGAGTTTCAGTGGTTTTCAGGCACCTTCCTAGAGCCTGTTAGGGACACTGCGAACTCAGCAGGCAGTTGGGAGAGGAGGAAGGCAGAAGGGACAGAGGAAAACATCACCTAACTCAAAATTACCAACATGCAGTTTTTCTCCATTATAGAATCATAGAATCACCAGGTTGGAAGAGACCCATCGGATCATCGAGTCCAACCATTCCAACTGAGTCCATTATCAAGACTGTGTCATTTTGCAGGAATTGTGGAACACACCAGCAGAGGAGAAGCAATTGCAATCAACCAGTCTGCTTCTGCACTTTGAATTCAGACATGCAGGCTGCTATCCTCAGCCTTAATATATGCTTGTGATCCTAGACTCAAATTGGTCCAAGTAATAATTTCTCAAAGGTTACGCAAACTGAATATCAAGTAATGACTAAAATAACAACTACCTAAGGTAACAAACCACTGTACATCTTCAGTGCTCCTTCCTCCCCTTACAGTAAGTAGTATATTACTGAATTCAGACCCAAGTCAACTTGCAGTCCACTTCTCCTACGAAACTGAGCAAGCTGTAGTCAAAAATAAAACAACATTTAGTTTTAGAGTTTTATATTAACTTGCAATTAAAAGTCAGCCAAGGCCTGACTTGTTTTGGAAGTTTGGAACGTGGTGACCTCTAGATAACTCGACTGAATCAATGCTGCACACACCACTTAATCTCAACAAGAAAATCTCGATCACATAAAATCAACAGCAGTGATAAACCCAACCGCGCATTTTAACAGCGATCTGCTAAAAAGATGAATGCGCAGAATAAGAAACTATATTCTCTGCCATGTAAGAAAATCAAACTGACTGTACATGCTGTCTCAGCAATAACAACAGTTATCCCAAGGAAAAAGTGCTTGGTTTGTAACAGTATTTTAGTCTTTAAGCACGTAATTAGTAATCAGGAGCTCAGAGACCTTTATTAAGCTTACAGGATATAAAGCCACACACAGAACAAACGATCCATAATCTGATGATGTTAACAACTCCTATGAAAATTTTACATCCTTAATGTTCCCCAAAAATGCCATCCCAGAAAAGGCTGAACATCAGGGTAATACAGGTTCCGCCAGGTCAGTCACACCAGGGAACCAGAACAATTAGCATTTCACCTTCAAGCTCCTGCCAGTGAATAAAATGCTATCTAATCTCTTAAATAATGGCTGTATTTTAACTGGAGCTTAAAGACATTTATTCTCCTACAGCATTTGTGCTTTCACCTGGGAAGCAAGAGTTGAGATGTCTGATGCCGATGTAAGGATGAACAATTTCATAATTTGGGATTTTTTTCACTCCCTCCACCTCTCTGGTGTTTTTCCTTCTCATCACTTCACCTTATTGGATACTAGAGAAACACCTAATACTTACAGAGCTAATCTGTAGGCAACTTTAGGTTCTAGATAAATATTTTGCTTTTAAGCATTGAATTCCACTTTTCAGAGAAAAATTCCAGACTACAGAAGTGATGTAAGCAAGGGGCAAAATGCCTGCCACACCATGAGATTGTCTAGAAACATCCAGAAAATTCACACAAACACATGAGGGAGAAAAAAAAAAAAGAAACAAAAAAACCATTTTCCACTGGACACTGCAAAGGACGAGAAACAGAACGGAGAACATCTCTATACACAGGGTTCGCCAGAGGGGAACAGAGTCCACCAGCTCACTTCATCTCCCAGTGTTTGCATTCCAGTTCCTTTTAGTAAATGTTAAAAGTATCGATCAATATTGCAAAGACATCACAAGCATGTAATAGCAGACAGCCAGCAGCGATGACTCTTCATCTTCCCATATCTAAAGGCAAAGCAATTAAAACAAGGAATGGGTATTGGCTACATCAAAATACACAAGTAAAGCCATAAATGCTGCCAATTAAAGCTGAAAAAAAATACATTTGTGCTTCTATGTGTTAAAAAAATGCAAAAGCCGCAGTTCTACAACTAGAATGCAAATCATTGTTGCTACAAAACTGAAGAAACCACGAGACGTAAGCAGCGCCAATAAGATTCCTAGCATATGGGTGACAAGCACAGCTCACCCTGCCACAACAGCTCAAAGCACACTGCTAGTCCACCGTTTTGGACTGGTTAAGGTAGCTTTAAACGACTGAGACCTCAACTGAAAGTATCTTCGTGTCATCAGGGAAACAGAGCTTGGTATCAGAAAAGAGAACAGAAAAAACAACAATTTTCATTACTCATGACTGATCTCAACTCGAACATGAGATTCTTCGAGACCTGGATGCATCTTTAACAAGATGTATGAACCTCTAAGGTACATCTCTGAATCATCGGTTTCACATGGCAGGAGGAGGAACAGTGAATCATGTTTCACTAGCCACAAATACGCGTGTTTTCCTCTTACAGAAATCTCAGAGAAGAGGGTAGCTGGAGCGCAGGTTATTTTCTGTCTGACCTGGGGTTGGTTTGTTTTCTTTTTCTTTAATCCTACGGACTTCACCCCAGAAAGTTTGTGTACATGTTCTCAGCACCTTCTTGCTAATGTTTTGCAATACATTAGATTTGAAAACACAGTAGAGTAGATCTCTGTTTCAGAGTAAACACAACACAGCAGCAGAAGTTTGGTTAGACTGGGCAGGAACTCACATTCACAACTTCTTCAATAAAAAAGCAAAAGCAACTTGCATTCTCGCTTTGGAAGTCTACAAGTCACTGATGCTTCACTGCCAAAGTATCTTTCACTTAGTTTACTTCCTCTGCTTTGATGGAAATACAGAAACCCAGCAAAAACGCACAATTATTTGAAGTGTATTGTAAGAAATCAGTTGGATCTTTCTCTGTTGCAGTATTCTTTCCAGGAAAGAGATAGAGCCTTCCAGCCTTCAACTTTTGAAGGAGAACCTCATAAAGTGTCAAACTGGAAAAGACTGGAATCATCAGAATAATTGAGATCAAAACAGAAACACAATTAAAAAGGGCAGCAATGAAAGAGTGACCACCAATTAGTAGGAGGTTGCTAATAATATTTAATTTTCAGCTAAGAAGCCAATGTTATTTTAGATTCTTAATAATAACCTTAGCACAAGAAATAATTGAACAAAATACCAGTAAAAGTCCTCAAATCAAATCCAGGAAACACACTGTTCTTTCTCTACAGAGATGCCATCCAGGAAAACCCAAATGACTCTGAGGATCTGAGCAATAAAAAAGGGATGAAACTCCCCCATAAAAGTACATGACTAGTATACCCCAGTAAAGAGCTCTTGTGAGTCTCTGAAGTGGAATTTCAGCCATATAAAACAGTGACAGAAGAACCTGAGTGCATCAGCCAACTACAAGATCACATCACTCACGCGTCTGATGCAACCACTAGAAGCCATGGTCCTAAGATACAGTAATTTAGCATTTAGCAGTAGAGAAGGGTACATGACTGCCATGGCACAGAGTACAATACTTCACCTCTTTTTCACCCCAGCAGGCAGTTGGAACTGGAGCAGGTATTAAAAAAAAGTCAGGATATGAAGTGCTTCTCTCGGAATACAGAGCAAGAGCTTTCCACTCTGTTCCTTACAAAAAGAAACAGAGTTCAAACAAGGGTTACATTACCTTCTATAAATTGTTCACTGACTCCTCATCCAAAAAAAAAAAGAGAGAGAGAAGTGACTGAGCTCATCCCTTCCCGCAGAAGGCCAGAGAGCTGAATAAAGTTCTGACAGACACTTAGAGAGACCTGAAGACACCAGCACTTATTTGTGCTGCTCGTCTGAAGCAAGTGGTGGTGGTGGGGAAATCCCAAGGCCAGTCCCTTGTGAGATATCAGAGAGCAGCTTCTCATACGGCTCAGTTCCTTGGTGAAGGAACACAGAGAAGCAAGGAATGGGTGCAATGGAAGGCTCCTGGGCAACGGGTTGGGTTGATTATTTTCCAGGTTGGACAAGCTGAAGCCTCTCAACGCCCTGTTGCCTCTGCATGGCAGTGTCTCTACAAAAATTACATGTTTCAAGAACAAGTTTCCTCTTGGATCAATTTTCTTCCCGATGGCACAATCTTCCCTAGAACGCAGGCTCAACTAGCCACCATTACTAGATCA
Source organism: Piaya cayana (assembly GCA_013389865.1). Lineage (NCBI taxonomy): Eukaryota > Metazoa > Chordata > Aves > Cuculiformes > Coccyzidae > Piaya > Piaya cayana. Next base: position 118,971 of record WAAB01024687.1, read on the forward strand.
ACTCTTCCACTTCCATCCACAGAGTTTTCAAAATAAACAAGTCGGTTTTCCTGCTGGTACCTGCAAGCCAAGAGAGTGGACAACTCCAGCCATCTGAAAAACAACTGAACTATTCTCTGGCAGACTCAAGAAGGACAATCTTCATTTAGCTTTGAAAAGATCTTCACAGACATGCAAGTAGCCACAGCACTGGTTAAAACAACCAGAAACAGGATCCAGTACTAACCCCCTAGTGCCACCACCAAACACAGCAGGAAAGATGCTGGCATTCACCACAAGAAACTTCTCTCAATGAAAGGAAACTGGTCTTTTTCAACACACACAGATCCTAAACAAGACCAGAAAGGTCTTTGATAAACAATTGGGTTGGTTTTTGTTTGGTTTTTTTTTTAAATTGAAAAGAGAAGTTATCAGGTGATTTCAGTGTTCTGAGAAGTTTCAGTATCAGTTCAGCATCACATCAGCAGATGCAATGTTAGTTACCAAACATGTAATATCTTCCACCGACAGCAGCAAGGAAAGCTTTATACTTCATAGCTTTGATTTACTTTTATACCCATACAACTACTGAAAAGAGAGTTTATATCACACTTAGTTGACACAGAACATGGGTAATTGACTCTGATGTTCTTCCACAAGCACTTTGACTGCAATACCACAGCTCTCAATGACAAGCAATATTACTAAACTGAGTATTCCTCCAAATATTATGGCAGAGTCCCTCCTCTAGGTCAAGGCTGAAGTGGTTTCTTCCCAGTTACGCTAACAAACTTAAACACCATATAACTAGAATTCCCAATATCCTTTCAGAAAAGCATAATTCTGTTCTGCGTACCAAGACAACTTTAAGGTCCTCGTGTTCATCCCACAGCATGTTATGTTCCTGCTCCAGCAGTTAAATCTTCACTCCACCCCCAAAATCCCCACACCCATATGTTTCTTTGTAATTTTACTCATTTCAAGAATCTAATCTTAATCGCAGGTCAAAGCCTTCCCTTTCCATTTTAGATCGCATTTGAGTTCTCTTGCACAATATGGGAATCAAAAGTTAGCACACAGCACGTAGAAACCAAAAACTTTCACACAAGGTAGCACAAAAGCTTTAGGGCCAGCATCCCTCAGACCAAGGTCAGCACTCCAAAGAGTAGCCCCATCACTGAGATTATTGAACACTGCTTACAAGCTGTTAAAATTGGTTTTACTGATGATAAGCACATTCAAACATCTTAAAAAACATCTGAATGCAAGGTCATGCTTTTGTGAAACACCAACCTCACTCTAGGAAAGGGAATTTTATCACAGAAGGTAATGACATTAAGGACTTTGGGCAGCATTGCAAACACCATGTAAACATTAATTCCTACAGACACAGGTCTGCAGCAAAAAAGACTAATGGGAGCCTTGGAAAGGAATATCAAGGAGAAAGAAGGTATTATCTTTTTATGTAGCATCAGTGAGATCAATAATGGACTGTCACCCTTCTATTCAAGGATCTGCACTTCAATATGATGTTAAAAGCCAGAAATGCTTGTAGAAATAACAACAACCATGATCACAGACCTGAAAGAAACGCCTTAAAGTCAAGTCTTTTTAACAAGAAAGATAAAGGGATTACTTATCACCAAAGATCATCAGTTAGAAAAGAACACAGCTCTTTTTAATATCTAACAAAGCGAAAATACAGAAAGATTAGACTAGGAACTTAGTGTAGAAAAACTTAGTTTTTAAAGGTTTGCTTCATTTGGAAAGTGGAAATAATTAATGACATTAATAATTAACAAATAAGGCAGCCCTGTCATGAGAGATAACAGTTTTTAGCTGAAAGAGGGGAGATTTACATTACATATTAATTAGATATTAAGAACAAATTATTTAGTGAAGGTGGGGAGGCACTGGCACAGGTTGGTCAGATAAGTCATTGATGTCCCCTCCCTGGAGGTGTTCAAGGCCAGGTTGGATGAGGTTTTGAGCAACCTGACCCAGTGGGAGGTGTTCCTGCCATGGCAGGGGGATTGGAACTGGAAGATCTTTATGGTCCCTTCCAACCCAAACTGCTCCATGATTACATTCAGCACAACCAGTGACCAGACAGGACTAAAACCTGCAATGACTCAGGTGTCCAAGCGCTGTAAATCCTAACAGTCCTCCTGACCTACACAACTGAAGAGAACTTCCCAAAAAGGACTGACCAAAATAACATGCCCAGACCACATTACAGTCACTCCATATTTAACTTTTGGTAAGTAGAAGAATTTAACTGGCCATAGCTGGAGTGCCACACAGCCAAGACTCCCATTCAAGACAGGCTCACAGTGGTAATGCAGCACAAACCGATGACTGTAAAAACACAGCTCCAGTTTCCTTTTGCCAAACCAAAAGTTAGGCTTTTTAGTTAAAGTTAGGTGCTTAGTTAAAATGTGAGGGGTTTTAGTTAAAAAGCAGAAGATGAGGGCAGCAGATGACCTCCTCTCCTCAAACCCCCACACAGCAGGTTACAGCTGCTCCAGCGTTTCAGAGGTCAGGGGCAGGAGTGGAAGCTCGCCTGCCAAAACCCACACTGCCCACAGGCACCTGACAAACCCAAACCTTCAGGGCAGCACTGGGGGCAGGTTTACTTACCCTTCTCCCCACTTAACCTGACAATCAGCCTTTCCCACAAACAGTGTCCACTTTTCCACTAAATCTGGGGCCAGCTTCTCCTTAATATATGGTGATCCCACACACACAGAAACTGCCCTCCCGGCCACACCTGGCAATTAACCTTCCCATCCAACCTGCCTCTTACTCTCAAATTTGCATCCCAGGCTCTCCATCCTACGTAAAGCACTCCCCAAACCTTTTTATCAACCACTTCCCCAAACAACCCCCTAGTGCTGGTGCCCTACCCCCTCCCCAAACATTCTCCCAGCCCTGGTCACCACTGCATCCCCTATACAGCCCCCTGAATCCTTCTGACCATCCTGTCCCACACACACAGGCCCCCCACACCCTGCTGTACAGACCCTAACGCACACTCAGCACCCCCAAAACATGCTGTGTAGACCCTAACCCACACCCAGCACCCCCAAAACATGCTATACAGACCCTAACCCACATCCAGCACCCCCAAAACATGCTGTGCAGACCCTAACCCACACCCAGCACCCCCAAAACATGCTGTACACATCCCACTGACCTGCCACTCCTTCACATACAGCCCCATCAAACCCTGCTGATCTCCCCCTCTCACACACACAGCCCACCAAATCCCACTGACCTCCCCCTCCTTCACACACAGCCCCCCCCAAAATCATGCTACACAGGCTCTTCCCCACACACAACCCCTCCAAACCCTACTGACCTTCCTCTCCCCTGCATATAGTCTCCCAAACTCATCTGAACTCCCCCTCCCTCACACAGCCCCCCTGAGGTACAGACCTGCACACACACACAGCCTGTCAAACCCACTTTACAGGTCCTAACCCCCACACACCTTCTCAAACCCTGCTGTACAGACCTTCACGCAAAAAGCCTCCCAAATCCCACTGATCTCTCCTTCCCCCACCTATAGCCCCCCAAACCCTGCTGACCTTTACACACAAGACCACCTCAAACTCTTGTATACAGGCCTTCACACACAGAGCCCCCCTAATCCCACTTTACAGACCTTTTCCCACACAGAGCCCGCCCCAAACCCTGCTGTACAGGCTCCCTGAAACACACACAGCCACCTCAAACCCAGCTGTACAGACCTCTTCTCACAGCCCTCCCAAATCCCACTGATCCTTCACACCACCCCCACCTTAAAGCCTGTTCCCCACACACAGACCCCTCATATCCTACTGACCTCCCCTCCTTTACACACAGCCCCCAGAATCCCACTGACCTCCCCCTCCTTCACACACAAGAACACTCCAAACCCTGCTATACAGACCTCCACACATACAGCCCCTCAAAACCCATTTTACATGCCCTATCCCACACAGTCTTCCAAACCTTGCTGCACAGGCCCTTTCTCACATACAGCCCCCCTAATCCCACTGATCTTCTCCTCCCTCACATGCAGCCCCCAACATCTCACTTTCAAGACCCTTTGCATATACAGCCCCCCAAACTCTGCTGGACAGACTTTCCCAACTACATAGTCCCCACAAACCCTCTCATATAGACCCCTTCTCATCGCCTCCCAAATCCCACTGACCTTCCCCTCCTTCACATGCAAAGCCACCCCAAATCCTGCTATACAGACCTTCACACACAGCCTCCCCAAATGACACTTGACAGACCTTTACCCACACAGAGCCCCTCAAAATCCTGCTGTACAGACTCGCCGAATCACACACAGGGCTCCAAAGTGTTGTACAGACCATGTTTCACATCCTTCCAAAACCCCACTGACCACTCACATCACCCCCACTTTAAAGACCCCACCTCACACACACAGACCCTCCAAATCCTGCTGATCCCCCGTCCCCACACACAAGAGCCCCCAAATCCTACTGTACAAAGTCATCGGAATACACAACAACCCCTCAAACTCTAATATACAAACCCTTTCTCACTGCCCCCAAAATCTCACCGATCCTTCACACCACCCTCACTTTAAAGACTGTACTTCACTCACAGCCCCCCACATCCCACCAATCCTTCCTTCCCCAACATAGAGCCCCCAATTCCACTGACCTTTACACACACTACCCCAAACTCTGCTATACAGACCTAAACAAACACAGCCCCCCAAGCCGCACTTTACAGACCTTTTCCCACACAGAGGCCCCCCAAAATCCAGCTGTGCAGACTCTCGCAATTACACACAAGCCCCCAAGACTTATTGTAGGGACTCTTTCTCAAGGCTCCCCAAACGCCACTGATCCCTCACCCCACCTCCCATTTAAAGACCCTATTGCACGCACAGACCCCCACCAAATCCAAGTGATCCCCCCTCCTCACACACAGCCCTCCAAATCCTGCTGCACAAGGTGCCCTGAATACACGCATCTGTCCCAGATCCTGTTGTACAGACCCTTTCTCACAGCGCCTGGCCGGGCCTGGCCTGGCCTCTCTGCCCCCCCCCACTCCCTCAGAGCGCGGCCTCCCCGCGCAGGCCCAAGCCCGTCCCCCGCGTAGGCCCCGCCGCGGCGCTGGGGGAGCCCAGATGCGGGCCGAGGGCCGGGGCCGGCACTCACTCGGGCAAGTAGGTGGAAGAAAAGCTGCTCCAGCGGTGCAGGGTGTAACCCAGCACCCGGCTCTCAGCGGCCGCCGGCCCCGGCCCCGCCGCCGCCGCCATCTTTGTGTGAGCAGCGGCCGCGAGGGGCGGGGCGGGGGGCGGGGCCAGAGCTTAAAGGAGCCGCGCTACTCAACAGGGCGCGAGGGGCGGGGCCACGCGGTCAGACGGCTGTGGCGGGCGCGGCCAAAGGGGGCGTGGCCAAATTGCTGTGACGGGCGGGGCCAACCGCGTTAATAGATGGATGGGGCGGGGCCAGGAAAGGGGGCGGGGCAGGCTCTTTGAAGACTGAGGGGCGTGGGCAAAGAAAGGGGAGTGGCCAAGGCCATAAAGGGCTCTGAGGACGGGGCAAAGGGGGCGTGGCCAAGTGGTTGTGGTGGGCGGGGGCAAGTGAGGGGCGGTATAATTGAGGGGCGGGGCAAAAGGACAAGATGGGCGGATACATATGACAGAAGGGGCGTGGCCTAGAGTGCCGAGGGTATAAAGGGCAGGTGCAAATGAGCGCGAGGGGCGTGGCCAATAGGGGGCGTGGCCAAAGGGCGCGAGGGGTCTGTGCAAGTTGGGGTGGGGCCATGCGAGTAAAGGGCTGTGAGGGGTGGGACCAAGAGGGGCGTGGTCATAGAGGGGGCGTGGCCAGCAGGCCGAGGGAGGAGATTCTGCCTCTGTTTCTCTCTTGTGAGACCCCCACCCTGGGGTCCTGTGTCCAATTCTGGAATCCTCAACATAAGAAGGAGAAGGAACTGTTGGAACGGGTCCAGAATAGGGCTACAAATATGATCCAAGCTTCTCCCATACAAGGANTGGAGATGTTCAAGACCATGTTGGATGGGACCTTGGGTAACCTGATTTAGTGGGATGTCCCTGCCCATGTCAGGGGTTTGGCAATAGATGATCTCTAAGGTCCTTTCCAACCCAAACCATTCTATGATTCTGCGGTTCTGTGGGGCTCCCTGAGGCAGGAGGGGTGCCAGTTGCGAGGACAGGCTGTGGGGCTGCTCAGGGGGACAGGAAGGTGGCATCACCTCCTGGAGTGGGGAAACTTTACAGGGGCTTGTAGTGACAGGACAAGGGGGAATGGCTTTAAATTGGAAGGTGGGAGATTTCGGTTGGACATTAGAAAGAAATTCTTCATGATTAGGGTGATGAGGCTCTGGCAGAAGTTGCCCAGAGAAGTTATGGATGCCCCCTCCCTGGAGATGTTCAAGGCCACATTGGATGGGGCTTTGAGCAACCTGATCCAGTGGGAGGTGTCCCAACCCATGGCAGGGGCTTGGAACTGGATGGGCTTTGAGGTCCCTTCCAACTGAAACCATTCCATGATTCTATGAATGTGCCATGGGGTTCTGTGAATCTACCCAGGGAGGTGGTTGAGTCTCCATCCCTGGAGATGTTTAAAAGATGCGTAGACAAGGTGCTCAGGGACATGTTTTAGTGGCAGATGGGAATGGTTGGACGTGATAATCCAAGAGGTCATTTCCAATCTGGTGATTCTATGATTCTAGGGGATGGCATTAGGCTGAGGTGGGGGTCAGGAACGTGCCTCATGGTGCTGAGGTGGGGGTCAGGGTGGTCATAGATGCTGATGAAACTGGCAATCATAGAGTCAAAGAATGTCCTGAGTTGGAAGAACCCACAAGGGTCATCAAATCCAACTCCTGACCTGCATAAGACAACCCCAATAAAGCAGTAATAAAGACTACTTCACTTGATTGTCTTAATGAATTAATACTAGTGAATACAAGATTATCTGAAACTTTTAGAATCATAAAATCACTAGGTTGGAAGAGACCTCTTAGGTCATTGCGTCCAACCATTCCTGTCTGACAATAAACCATGTCCCTGATCACCTCATCTACCCGTCTTTTAAAGACCTCCAGGAATGACGACTCAACCATCTCCTGGGCAGCCTGTTCCAGTGCCTGATTAGTCTTTCTTTGAAAAATTTTTTGTGATATCCAGTCTGAACCTTCCCTGGTGCAGCTTGAGGTCATTTCCCCTTGTCCTGGCCCCTGTCACCTGGGAAAAGAGANGAGCAATGAGGTCTCCCTGTTTAATTTTACACATTTCTTCCCATATTTAGTGTTCATTTCTACATGTCTAAGCCATGAAGATATTTGAAATCCAGCCTTAAGTGATCTACAAAGTACTAACTCAAGAATGTGGTTTGCATAAAGCCTAACCTATGAGATTCAGGATGTCTGTGAGCAGAAATTAACCCCTAGCTAGATCCAAGGGATACCCCAGACGACATGTCCCATTGGAATGAGGTTAGGGCTCAGGGAGATGCCCCATGAATCTGGGGTGGAGGTGAGGGAGATGACCCATGGAGCTGAGGTGGGGGTCAGGGAGGGCCTCGTGGGGCTGAGGTGGCTGTGGGACTCAGGCAGATGCTCCATGTCGCTGCTGTGGGGCTGAGGTGACTCTGGGGCTCAAGAAAAAGCACTATGGGATTGGAGTTAGGTGTTGGCCCCCAAAGGGGGCATTTTCTTTCTTCTTTCACTGTGGTCATGGGTGAGTGCTAGGAGGAGTCTAGGAAAACCCAGTGGGGTTTGATCCCACCCCAGCTCCTCCACCAAGCCCTGTCACAGGTGGCACAGTTATCCTCCCTCGCTCCATTTTATCATCTGAATATTTGACCGTGTATTCTTACACTTCCCAAGAAGCTTGTTTTGACACTTCTGCCAATTTTTAAATGCTTGGGTAGGTTGGGTTGTTGGTTGGTTTTTTTTTCCCAAGTAGGAGTTAAAGCTACTAAAGTCACCATAAATAACAGTAAATAGATAAATAAAAGTAAACAGCAAGTAAAATGAAAATGTGGATAATTGAGTAGTGCCCAGATTTAACATTTGACCAACGGTCCTGTTTGAAAGCGATTGCAAAATGAGCACTGGGTGCCAGAATTAATCAGGGCTTTTTGTCATGGGTCATTTTTGCAGTCCTTACAACAGTCGTCCTGGTGCTTCATGGAGAAGCAACCTGGAAGTCTGGGCTGTGGGAAGGAACCCAAATGGTTTCCCATACCTTGTGCGCTGTTGTATGTAATAACATTTTTTTTCCTTTAGCTGTGGATTTTAGGAAATACCTTGTATTTAATCATTTCCTCTTTTGCAGTGGATGCTGCTGAAGAATTCGCCGGCAGCACTGGTACTTCTCTGGCTCTGTGGTGCTGTGGTCAATTAGGAGAGAAGCTCCTCTCTGGATCTGCTGCCCTGCACCAAGTTGTTTTTCAGTTCCTTGGCCCGCTGCAGAGCTGTGTGCCAGGAGACTGGCTCTGAATCACAGACTCATAGAATCACTACGTTGGAAAAGACCTTTGAGATCATCAAGTCCAACTGCACCTGTCTACTACTAAACCAGATCCCTCAGCGCCTCATCTACCTTTTCTTTTAAAACCTCCAGGGATGGGGACTCAAACACCTCCCTGAGCAGCTTCTGCCACTGCACAATAGCCCTTTTAGTGAAGAAATTTTTCCTGATGTCTAATCTGAACCTTCCTTGGTACAACTTGAGGCCATTTCCTCTCATCCTATCACCAGTCACTTGGGAGAAGAGACCAACATCCACCTCGTTACAAGCTCCTTTCAGGGAGCTGTAGACAGTGATAAAGTCTTCCCTCAGCCTCCTTTTCTCTAGGTTAAACAACCCCAGATCCCTCAGTAGCTTCTTATAAACTTGTTCCCTAGACCCTTCACCAGCTTCTCTGGACACACTCCAGGACCTCAATGTCCTTCTTGTAGTGAGAGGCCTGAAACTGAACACAGGATTTGAGGTGCAACCTTATCGATGCCGAGTCCAGGGGCACAATCCCTGGTCCTGCTGGCCACCCTGTTTCCAATACAGGCAAAGGTGCTATTGGCCTTGGCCAAACACCTACAGGAAACCCCAAACACCTACAAGACCAGCATGTAAGCTGGGTAAATTTGACATGTTTCTCTGTCTGAGGTTGTTGTAGGGTTTTTCCTGGAGAAAGATGTTTTCCCCCAGAGCTGCAACCAAAGCAAGGAGGAGGATTGGAACATCCTTGGGGCAGCTCTGGGCTCCTTGAGAAAAGCAGAGGAGGTATTTCAAGACTGGGAGGAAAAAAATCCAAACTAATAAACAGCTGTCTGTTGGAAATGACAGATTGGAGAGATATTATCAGGCAGGACAGCAAGATGCCTGGCTAGATTAAATTAGCACAAAGATTTTTTTTTTCCTCCTTTATTTTAGGAAAGCGAGTGAGAATGCGGCAGCAAAATCTGCCTGCGGATGAAAAACTCGTTCAGCAGCCTTGAAGACTGAACATCAACCGGGTATTTCAAAAGCGAGGGAGGGCAGCAAGCATTTCATCTCAAGATGCCTTCCCAGGAGGGGGGTTCACAGTGTTTTCACTGGTATCAAAGCCACACGGCTGTGCAACAGCGCAAAAAAGTCCATCTGTGAGGCACAAACATCCACACCTCCCCCTGCTAACGAAGCTTTTTGAAGTTTGTGGCCTTCCCGTGGCGTTTCATACTTCATTTTTTCCAAACTTCTGCCTGCAGGCATACCCCTCCCAAAATTACTGCAGGATTATTAAAAGAAATAGTTTACTAAAGATCGTTAATACCCTCCCAACCCCAGAGGAAGAGAGGCTACCTTGGCATTCGGCACCTCACTAACAACCAGCCCAGGAGGAGTGATGCCAGGTAAAACCTGTGACTTTTGAACATGAAATTTAGGGGATTATGCACAAGTAATGGGCCAACAGCCCCATAAGCAACCCAGAGGAGGAGGGAGAGCCAGCAACGCCCTGCTCGCCACCGCACAGCGCAAACCACCCCAGGAGTTTCTCAGCCCAGTATCCTGTTACCACTTGAATCAAGACCTGGATGCCAAGCCAGCTTATTTTTAGCACGTTTTGGACTTAAAGTGAAGTGAGTGCTGGTGAAATATGCAGTACTGACAGCCCTGGAAAATCATTATTCATCTGCGGCGCAGGCAGCAGGAAAGGCTCTGAGGAAGCAAAGCAATCCCAGGCTGCAAACCCAGTCCCTCGGTTTCTCGGGCTTAGCCTTGCCTAACACTGTGCAGTCGCCTGCAGCCACTGGAGAGGGTTTTTTTCCACACTGAGCAGCCCGAGCACCATGGGGAGGAGCGTGGCATGCAGGGGAGTGATGTGCTGCTGATTTGGACAGGCTGCAGGCTTCCAGCTCAGCTCTCCGCATCCCAATCAGGGTAGCTGCTGGGGCTCAGCTCTGGTGGTGGTGGGGCCATAAAACTGGGAAAGGCTCGGAAAACATGAGTGCTCTGCTCCGCTGTTCCAGGGCCATGATGCATTTGCTGCACCAGTGCAACACCAGATCTGTGCAACCAGGGGAGTCTGATGGCACCGATGCTGCTCTGTGCTGCCTCCAACAGCAACTCAAATCCACTGCTTTAGGGGGGGATAAAAAATGGGCAGTTATGAAGCAAACAACCTATTTCCTACCCTTTGCTTGGGACCTTGATGAAACCCCCCAGCACAACTTAGTGCCTTTTGGATCTGAGCTGGTAGGGTAGTTCTGCGCTGCCCGTGGATTCCTGCTTTGTCACAATGGGGCCACAGAAGGGAAGCGAGAGATTTCCTAGCAGCAAAAATGGGTCCCTTTGGTATTCAGGGCACAGCCTGCCAGAGGGCCAGGAGGTCCCTGGACGGGTGCCTTGGACGGTAGCTGGAGTTGCTGGGAGAGGCCAGGGTGACCACAAGAGATGACCCCTGCATCTCTTTGCCAGGAGGATGCGCGCATGGCGTTCGCATGCTTGTCGTCAGTAAGCTTGAAATCCAACCACGGGCAGCTTGGGGATTTGACAATTGTTTGTGTTTGCCTCGAGACAAATATCTCATTCCACCACCAGCACCCCCCCCCCCAGTCACAAACTTGCTCCTCTACTGCGCGTGTGTTTCGAGTTTCCTCATGCAAAACCTGCGTGGGTGTTTGGATATGTAATGAGCGCATAGTTCAGGATGAAAACAAGTTGCGTGGAAGAGCCAAGTAATGCCAAAAAAATGAAAGCAATACAAACAACAACATGGCACGCAGCCATACCAGCTAGATCGTGGGCCAGCCGGATCTCACGTACTCCCCAGAGCTGCAGAGCCGATCAGCTGTTGGAAAAAGAGACCTTTAAAGACAAGCGAGAGGAAATAGCATTGGCAGCTTGGGCCGCAGCATGTTTTCTTCCAAAGCGGGACAGAGCCAAGGACATTAGGCAGAGCTGTAACATTTGGGGTCTCGTTGCTCAGCCGAAAACCTCAAGTGGGCTGCAGTTGAGTAAACTCCTATTGTTTTCCAAGCGGAAGCGGAGCGCTGGCCTCATGGGGTGTTGTCGTACCAGATTTTGGCGATGCTTGCTCACCTAACCGAGCTCCCTCTGTGAAGCCAGGGATTCAGTTTAACTCAGCATGTCACACAGGGCGAATAAAGCCGCCTGCCTGCGCTGGACCCGTGCTCAAGAGCATCTTCCCAAGACAGACACGTGCTTCCTCCCATGGCATCCTCAAAGGAAATTACTTCTAACCTGTGGGCAAGGCTGGAGAGGGACCAGGGCAATTCCAAAAACCTCCTTAAACTGACCTCGTTCATCATTTTGAGGACATGATGGGAAAAAAAGTGGCAAAGGTGATTGAGACCCATTTTCTGTGGGGCCTTAAAGCGTTTCTGCACTGAAAAGACATACGAGCAGGCCTCATAGACAGGCTATTTAGTTTTTTCCCTGTTTGGAGACTGTGATCATCTGTGCCTCCTTACAACGTAGTAAAACAATACCTACTTCAAGGTAATAAAATTCCTCTCCTGATCTGGGCCCTGATCCAAGCATCTGCTCCTAGGCCACATGCTTAAATACCTGCCTGAGTCCTCTTCACCACCTCTTGCAACATCCGTCCTTTGGTTAAAGGCTTAAATAGATGAAAGAGCTCACTGGCAACGCAGAAGATTGAAAGGGGCCTGAAATACTAGTGTCTCCATACACACATTGGCGTAATTCTTTGCATAAAAGCCAGCTTTAAAAGGCTTGTTTTACAAAGCACGAGTGTGCTTTTTTTTTCAAGTCAAGGTCAGTAACTCTGCCTCATTCACCCATCTCCAGCTGCAAAACAACATGCCCCAGACAATGGAGGAGAGTGTATCTCAGTCAGAAAATGCCTTTTAAGGGATGCAAGTGGCTCCCAGCCATGCTGAGGAAAGAAGATCGCCTTGGTACCCTTGTGTGCTCGGCCCCATCTGAACTGAAACAGAGCAGCCGAGGGCAGGAAGAGTTGGTGAGGTGGGAACAGCAGCAGAAATCATACTCGTGCCCTCCGTGCTTTTCTAGAATGTGCTTTTCCGATGTTCCTCCCGTGCCACCTTCTCCATGCCCACCAGTGTGGTTCACCCCCGCACTCAGCTCCACTCCACGATTCAGTGAGCGCTCATAGGAAGCAGACGAGATGCTCGCAGCTGCGCCGCAGGCTAAAAATATTTGCTCATCTCTTCTCCCCAGGCAGGTGCGCTCATCCTGGGCAGGGCTGTTCCCACGGGGACGGCACTCGCACACCAGGCGCTTGCTGCTCGTGGCACGCTACAGTTCAGTGCTTCTCCCTTTTCTATGTTGAGCACTTGGGTGTTGTGATTATTTCTCTGAATCACCCAAAGAGGATGCTCTGTCCTCTATTTCAGATGCAAAATGTGCTTTGGAATTCAATAGTTGCTATAGTGCCATAATTACGCATTTTATGGTGTGCTTAGCTGCAACGGCTAGAGCTCTTGTTATTAGGTTTGGACTCCTGTTGCTTTATTTTAAAGACCTTCCTGCCAAACTGTTTCTCTCTGTATTAAAAATAGTTTATTTCAATATTTTCTCCATCCACAGACAGCCCAAACTCATGGTTGTGATGCAACACTGGTCACCAAATTAATAATAGGAAGGACAGGGCTCGTATCCTGCTTTCTGTCTCCAAAACGCACATGAAAGTTGGCTCAAATGACACCAGCAAAACATTTCCCAGGATACAGGAGCTCTTGAGCACTGATCCTGGCAACATTGCTGTCTGCAGTTTAGAGACAATTCACACTGTCTTCTTGCAGGATCCTCGTCTTACCTGTGGCAGAATGGAAAAAGTGGACTCCTTGGGTGCTCTTCCTAGAGGACGAATCAGCCCACCCCAGTGAACCCTGGGCAAGGATGAATCACTTTCCCAAGGTGCTGGTCGTTTATGCAACTCTAGAAAACAACTCAGCTTTACTGGAGAGAGCTGAGATGGGAAAGGCAAGTCCCAAGCTCAACATCGCTCCTCCAGACATCAGGGGTGCCCCCCACCTTACACAGTAAAATTGTCCTTTCCCCTGTTAACCTCTTTTTGTGCCTGGGTTTCCCCATCTGGAGAACAGGAGCTAAACACTTAATTGCCTGCTTTCTAAGGAGCCAGGCAGGATAATTAGCTAATGTTTGGGTAACGCATCATAGGGTAGGAGTACTAAGTAGTATTGCTGTCAGCAGCACAGTGGGAAGTGAAGGACTCAATCTTGTTTTTCAATCGGGAATGTCACGGTCTCCCTAAGTTCATTGTTCCCGTTGACTGCTGAGGGCAGAGGACTTGTGCAAAGTGTTTAAAGGAAGACGATGCCAGGGACAGGGGAGAGCTGTTTGCCATCCAGAAGAGCTGCGAGAATAACTGGGTGGATTTCAGACAGAAAAAAACTGCCAGTGAAGACAAAAGCAGGGAATATGCCCAGTTCTACACAGAAAAGGCTGACGCCTGTAACTTTAGTGTAGATATTCAATAGCAAAACCCTCTGAGTCACACTGGGGAAACTTTTCTTGCGTTGCATTTATTGCATGCATGCAGCACAGCGGGAAGCATGACACAGCCCTATCTAACTCAACCCGGGCACTGAAACAGACTCAACCTAGAAACGATTTCACATCTTTAAATTTTATTATCCTGCAAATTACATTAGGGATGAACTTCAAGTCCATCTCATGTTTGCTGATCATAATTGATGAGATTTCAATCGTGCCTTCTTGAAGTTAAACATTTGAGAGACACTTTGCTTAACAGTTTGCCTTTCAGAGCCATGCATTAGCTGTCTTGTGCTCCTGTCTGCTTAATTTAGAGCAAGTGGCCAAGTGGTGCAATTAAGGGAAAAATCTTGGGCTGAAGTCCTTGATGCTTTCAAATGACCAGCAGACCCTTCAGCGCCAGCTTGTTTTTACAGTAGCTGGAACACTTTCCATGACTCACTACTAATTATGCTCTGGATTTGCAAACAAATGGTTTTAACCTCTTTTTGTTGTGTATAGAAGTTATTAAACCATCAGTGCTGTCAAGTGCCTTCCTGGTAGCACTGCTTGTGGTCTACTGTCCCACCACTGCAAGCCTGGCTCTTCGGCTTTCCAGCTATTACAGGGAAGGACATTTCTCTGTCTCTTTTATAAATGAGCTGACGTTTCTCACGCTCTCCAGTTACTTTCTCATCCTGGAGACAGTCTCGTGCTTTGATCTGTGCAAAAAAATGACTTTTCCAGTGAGGTTGCTGGGTTGTCCCTGTTTCCTGTTGAGTGCCCAGCCACAGGCCACGTGGAGATGATGCCAGCTCCTGCCTCTTTTCCCCGGCAGTGGTTAGACAGCCACAGACCTTCTCGGCAATTCCTGCCAGCTAAGTGCTCCGCACCCTGTATGGACATTTTGCTTGGGATCTCACAGAATCACAGAATCACCGGGTTGGAAGAGACCCATCGGATCATCA
>WAAB01024687.1:138497-150598 GCA_013389865.1 Piaya cayana
GGTGGAGCTTGAGGCCATTCCCCCTTGTCCTGTCCCCTGTCACTTGGGAGAAGAGCCCAGCTCCCTCCTCTCTACAACCTCCTTTCAGGTAGTTGTAGAGAGCAATGAGGTCTCCTCTCAGCCTCCTCTTCTCCAGGCTAAACAACCCCAGCTCTATGTAGACCACAATGCAAGAGAAACTGGCTTTCCAACTGTGTGTGGCAAGAAAGGCCCCTCATTAACAAACTGAAACGTGATCCATCGGGGCCATCTCTTGCGACATGCCCAAGACACGATTATGGTCATTTTCCTCCCTGCTTCCACTGCATGCCTGGGAAAGGGACGCAGTAATTAAAGTCGGAATCTCATTAAAACCCAGATAGTGCTTGGCTTTCTGAGAATCCAATTATCGCAAATGCTACGTAATGCCAGTCAGGGCACGGCATGTTTTTGGCGTTTGGAATTATTTTTGTTAAATATACAAATATGGT
The DNA here is from genome assembly GCA_013389865.1 of Piaya cayana. Lineage (NCBI taxonomy): Eukaryota > Metazoa > Chordata > Aves > Cuculiformes > Coccyzidae > Piaya > Piaya cayana. Next base: position 138,968 of record WAAB01024687.1, read on the forward strand.
GTGAAATCAAATTTTCTAGAGGATGTTGTAAATCCATAGAGGGCACAGTTACAAAAGCAATTCAAGGCCTGAAGAAAATGCCTCAGGGAGAGAGAGAGAGGGAGAGAGAGGTTTCAAGGATTCCACTCACCAGAAAGAGGAAGGGAGGAAACGTAGCGATGCTTCAAAAGGGAGACAAAGTAGGGAGGTCTGGGCAGCGAGGATGATGTACGTCTGCCCAAAGCCCCCCAGGGACCATCTGGCTGGGTCTGGACCAGTGTGCCCATCCAAGTGGCAAATCCCAGCTCCTGACTGGTGACCTTAGGCACAGAGCATAGCAAAGTAGTGGTCTGCTCTGGCTCGACTCTGGCTTGACCTGTGCTAGCTCACTCCATGGCTACATGGGTTCTTTAGGAGGACATTCCTCGCTTAACGAGCAGTTTGATCCAGTGTGTGTCCATGGGATGGACATGAGATGGAATTTTATGTGACCCTGGCAGCAAGAGGGGAAGCTTCACTTCCTCTCCCTTCTCAGTGAAGCAAAAGCTACAAAAATCATAGAATCACCAGGTTGGAAAAGACCCCTCGGATCATGGAGTCCAACAATTCTTATGAAATACTAAACCATGCCCCTCAGCACTTTGTCCACCCATCCCTTAAACACCTCCAGGGAAGGTGCCTCAATCACCTCTCTGGGCAGCCTGTTCCACTGTCCAATGACCCTTTGCCTAATGTCCAGCCTAAACCTCCCCTGGTGGAGCTTGAGACCATTCCCTCTTGTCCTGTCCCCAGTTACTTGGTAACTGGAAGGAGAAGACTTCCACCCTCAAAGGAAATTGGTCTTTCTAACAACCAGTTGACTGTGGAGGGGGAGAGGTGGGGTCTCCATCTTTCTCTAGGATGGGAGCATGTCTGAGGACACAAGCCACTCATCTCAGCACATTCACAACCAACCTCCACAGCTGCAAACAAACCCAGTGGTTCTTTCTTTATGGACTAGCAAGCTACAGTGGGTCTAGGACAGCTCTCCATGGCCAGCTCTCTGCCACACAACACTCCATAGCCAACCCTCCATGGGGAGATCCAAACCCTAACCCTCCACACTCAGCATTGTTCCCGTGGAGAGCAGGTCGTGAAGAGTTGACCACTATGGAGAGCTGGCCATGGACAGTCATAGAATCATAGAATCACCAGGTTGGAAGAGGCCCACTGGATCATTGAGTCCAATTGTTCCTATCAAACACTAAACCATGTCCCTCAGGACCTCGTCCACCCATGCCTTAAACACCTCCAGGGAAGGTGAATCAACCACCTCCCTGGGCAGCATATTCCAGTGCCTAATGACCCTTTCCGTGAAAAACTTCCTCTTAATCTCTAGCCTAAATCTTCCCTGGCAGAGCTTGAGGCCATTCCCTCTCGTCCTGTCCCCTGTCTCTTGGGAGAAAAGGTCAGCTCCCTCCTCTCTACAACCTCCTTTCAGGTAGTTGTAGAGAGCAATGAGGTCTCCCCTCTGCCTCCTCTTCTCCAGCCTAAACTGAGGGACATGGTTTAGTATTTGATAGGAATGGTTGGATTTGACGATCCGGTGGGTCTTTTCCAACCTGGTGCTTCTATGATTCTATGATCACCCCTAACCAGAGCTGCTGGTGGGACCAGGGCTGCCTGGCTTTGCCGCGTCGCTCAAGCTGCTGACTCACCAAGGGAATGGGGACAAGGCTCGTAACTGCTCTGTGCCTCAGTTTTCTCAGCTGTAAACGCGTATTAAAACAATAACCTAATTTGCCGGGGTGCTGACAGCCTCCAGCGGCGATCGTGAGGCGCTCTGCCAACCTGGGGTAGAAGGTGCTAGTTAAGTGCAAAATAGTATCGTGCTTTTTGTGGCACAGCGCGTCTGCCATACATTACGCTTATGCAACATTACTTAGCACTTAGTCGGCACTTCACATCTTTAACTAATTACACACAACCGAGCCATTTACCAGCGTGAACAGAAAAACATCCAATAATGACTGATCTGCGAGCGCTGCGCTGATTTCCAGGCTCCTCCAAGAGCCGGGATTGCAGAGGATGGGAAATAGGGTTTTAAAAAAGAAAGGCCCAACAAAGAAACAGATGCGTTAAACAGGGGTGGGGGAGGGAAATATCAAACCACACGTCTGGAGTGAAAGATTCGCTGGGTGAAAGAGCTCACTGCATTTTCTCATGGAGACAACCATCCGGAGCTCAGACTGCAGCATCTCCAAAGTACATTTAAAATTCACCTCCTCCTTTTTGCAATTAAGCACATATTCTTATGCACCTCGACTTTTAAAATAAATAATGACAATTTTCAGCGCCAGCAATTAAAAGAGACGCTGTTTACATTTTAATTAGCTCCTTCAGTGTGACTAGCTGGGCCTTCTAAAATCAAAAATGGATGTATTTAGAAACAAGACACCTTTAAATGCTCTTCAGTTTTCTCTAAACAGTAGCCCTGCTCTGCTTTCAGGTTCTTAAGGTAGAAGGAACAGAGGGGCAATCTGCTGGATAGAAAACGCGGCGCAGCATTTCTTCCCGGTGGCGATTCTCTGTGGGAGTGCAGAAAAGGAAGTTTATTTTGTAAGTGAGAAAAATAAAGCAAGGTTTTATTCCAGGGGAACACAAAGAGAAGTAGCATCTGTGCAGCTGGAAGTGCTGTATGGAGCCATGAAGACCGTATTTACAGCTGCAAAACGCCAGGTATGTTTTCACATCCCGGTAAGACTTCAGAAGGCATCAAAGTGCTACTGAGCCGGCTTCCAAGATGCATTTTCCACCCACTTTTTGGCTTGTGCTCGCGAAAATCATCGATCTTATCTTGGCTCAGTGCCACCTGGAGGCCTTGATTCAGCATAATGAGAGTTGATGAAAACTTTACCACTGATTTCAGTACAAATAACTAGTGTTACAGGCTGGAGAATACAGGCGGGGTACATTGGGCCCTAGGGCTCTACATATCAAAACTGTTTCATCTGAACCTCCCTCGGCTGTTCACCGTCAGCGAGCAGCAGGTTGCAGCCGACACATCTGCATCTCAGATGAGAACCTCTTAGAGAAGAGGCAGGTGTCAAAACACCACTAGGAAAGCTTTTGCTGCTCAATAATTCCTTTAAATAAACAATTGTGAATGTGTTGATAAAAAGCGTGAAGGAGAAGCAGGTTCAGAAATCCGTGGTTAATAGGAGCGTGGTAGGTTTTTAGCGCTGCTTAGCAATATTCTCCTTTCTGCACCCTCACGCTGCTGAGCGAAGAGGTGTCTTTATTTCTGACTCACAAACAAGCTCAGTGGCTCGCCCAGGGCACTGAGGGAAAGTCTGAAGTAGGATGAGGATTTAACTCTTCTTTGGGGAAAGCTCTGTCCTAGTATCTCTGTTTTGGGGGAACAAAAGCTGGTAAAGGAGCTGGAGAAAAAGTTGTGTGAGGAAAGAGCTGGGATTGTTTATCCTGGAGAAGAGGAGGCTGGGGGGAGACCTTGTCACTGTACAACTGCCTGAAAGGAGGTTGTAGAGAGGAGGGTGTTGGTCTCTTCTGCAAAGTGAGAGGCGGTAGGATGAGAGGGAAGGGCCTCAAGGTGCACCAGGGGAGGTTTAGACTGGACATTAGCAAAAATTTCTTCACCAAAAGGATTCTTGGGACACTGGCAGAGGCTGCCCAGGGATGTAGTTGAGTCCCCATACCTGGAGATATTTAAAAGTTGGGTAGATGAAGTGCTGAGGGATATGATTTAGTAGTGGACAGGTATGGTTTGGCTTGATGATCTCAAAGGTCTTTTCCAACCAAGTGATGCTATGATTCTATGGTTCTATGATTCTATGATTCTATTATTCTCTTTCACAGCAATTCCAGCCCTGGGGCAGAAGATCCAGAGGAGCCATAACTCCTAGAGCTCTAGCACTGGAAAGTGCGTTTACACTGTCTCACTGCTTTGGGTTTACTCTGTATAAACCACTATAAACAGAGCTCCCTGGCATGTGATAAATACATGGAAAATGCCCTCTAAGGATGAACTGTTGCTATGAAGTTGGGAGAGAAGAGGTAAATTGCTGTGATTTGAAAGATAATAGTGCATCCCTTCCATCGGTGGGTTTTAAGGAGAATCAATGATGTATTTTTGGTTTGTCTGGGGTATTTCATAGAATCATAGAATCGTTTGCCTGAAAAAAAAACCTTTGAGATCATTGAGTCAAAACATAGCTGTCTACAAGTAAATATGGTCCATGGGAAGCTACTCACTTGTTCAGGAGAAAATATCTGTAGAGATGCTGCCTCGGATGATTTCTGCCCAGGGGTGGTGAGGGAAGTGAACCTCCGGGCTTGTCGCTTCCAGCCCCAGGAACCCCTAAACCTGTCATGATCCTCACTGTTTATTCCCCCGGGATAAGCAGACAAGCTAGTAAGACCTTTGTGGGCTTTGCATTACCTCATGTGCATCATGCACCTGGATCTGCTGGGTGCACAGAGTCAAAATTATAGAATCATAGAATGGTTCAGTTTGGGAGGGACCTTAAAGGTCACACAGTTCCAACCATGGGCAGAGACACTCCCGCTGGACCAGGCTGCCCAAGGCCCCATCCAGCCTGGCTTTGAACACCTCAAGGGATGTGGCATCCACAGCTTCCCTGGGAAACCTGTGCTAGTGCCTCACTGCACTCATTGTGAAGAATTTCATCCTAATGTCTAGCCTAAACCTGCCCCCCTCCAGTTTATACTCATTGCCCCTAGTCCTATCACTACAAGCCATTTATAAAAAGTCCCTCCCCAGCCTTCTTGTAGGACCCCTTCAGGTACTGGAAAGCCACTATAAGGTCTCCTCTGAGCCTTCTCTTCTCCAGTCAAATCATGCCTGATTTCTGAGTTACCTTCAGAGAAATCAATTCACAGCCCAGGGAGAAGGAGAAGAGAGATCTGAAAGCTAAAATAAACAACAACTATCCTATACGGGAACACAGGCTTGCATGGTGACATCACCACTCCTGTTTGCCCCATGAGGTGATGACCACTGAATCCGTGTGATTCAGTGATTATTCCACACGGTTGGGCTGCAGACTGATACTAAATCACTGTGGGTTCTTGATTTAATCACGATACTGATTAAAGTGGGACAGTTGTTCCATTTTCTGTGCTTTCTGTGTAACAGGGCAGTGATTTGGCCATGAGACAGCACCCCAAAGTGCTTCTGCACTTGAAGCTCTCATCCTTTCCTCCTTCCACAGCCACGCATAGAATGGTTTGAGTTGGAAGGGACCTTAAAGGTCATCCAGTTACACCCCCTGCCCTGGGCAGGGACACCTCTTATTGGATCAGGTTGCTCAAGACCCCATCCAATCCGGCTTTGAACACTTCCAGGGAATGGTGACATCTGGATGTGAGTGCAGGAACACTGGCACAAACAGCATCCCCCCACCACAAGGCCAGCACAGAGGACATCTGACCCAAAGCCAGGAGCCTCTGCTATTTTAGGGGCCGCTGTCACCAGTGTCTCTCATTGGGCCACCAAGCTGTGGGCAGCCCAAGGTGATGAAGCTATCAGCAACGGCTGATTCCTCCAGGCCTTGTTGCAGAGCCAGGAGGTGACATGGCAAGCGCGGGTGAAATCAAAGCTGTCACAGCTGGTTAGGGCTGTATCCGAGGGAGGCTGAATCACCAGATCCTTGGAGCCAGATGATGGCATGATGCTTTGAACAGGAGCCCATGGCTATTCGGAACTATCTGTTTCAGCATCCGTGCACAAGGCAGCTCCTACTGTAAGGCTGAAGGACCACCCCAGTCTCCCTAAAACTCCTGAGTAGTGCTGGCTGGTTGCTTTGAGACTATACTGAGCTTTTATATTTTTCCAGCCAAGCCTCCACCCCCTCTCTGCTTCTCCAAGTCAGCTGCTCATCCAAATACAAGAGCCCACCACATGCACTCGTGTGATGAGTTACGGTTTGGAAGCCCTTCCTAAACCTGCTTCTTACACACTGGGAATGGATGGGAAACCTTGGACCTGCAGCTTGTGAAGAGAGGATTTCATAGGGCTAGAAAAAAATAAAACAGGGATTTGGAGGTTTTTAAATCTGTGCTTGAAGACGCGGTAAAAGCCAGTAGTGAGAGAGAAAGCTGGAAAATCCCAAGGAAGACTCTACCCAGGGCTGAAGGCCAGGAGATTTTCCAGCGTAAAAGCTGGCCAAGGCTAAGCCTCAAGAGGCTCCTAAAGGATGAGGAGCTACGGACAGATGTGTGCTCCTGGATCCAGCTGTGCCACTGGACACGCTCCCCTTTGAGCCTCTTCTCCCCACCCATCAGCTGCTCCAGCCCATTTAGCACGAGGCAGCATCACTCATTGGAGCGGATGCGGCGGATCTGGGGTCAGGATGATACTTGCCATTGACAGAGTGGTGCAGACTGTCCTTCCCAGCTGAGGACGGTAACAATTAGCTGGGACACAGTGACATTTCCAGCTGGCACAGTCCTCTGTGGAGTGAACATCTGCCTGTGGCTGGAGAATAGAGGGAGGTAACCAAGCTGGAGCCTTTTGAGGCTGCTAGGGGAAGGACATTGAGCCAGGCAGCAAAACTAGTTGGACTTCTTCGAAGGCCTAAGAAGTGCTTTTACACCCCAAAATGTAGCAGGAAGGTGAGTGAGAAGGGAGATGATGCTACTGACAAGCCAAAAGGATCAATACTCTGAGCCCTCCGTGATCTCCTGCCCTCTGAGTGCAAGGAGAAAAGAGAAAAATAACGAGGGAAATAGGGTTCTTGAGAAAAGTTATATTTAAGAAATCAGTCTGTGTAGGTTGCAAACATCATCTGGTTTTCATTTTCAGCTGCTAATAGTGGGATTAGTCAATGAACATATTGATTCTTGAGTGGCTGTATTTTAAAACGTTTGGACGATGTGATCCTGAGAGGCAGAAGAAAGGAAATGCCGAGGCAATATAAAACCAAAAAAAAAAAGGAGAGACTATAATTCTGTCAGTCACCAGCCTATAAAAATAATTGTATGAATATTTAAGAAAAAACCCATGATGAAATATTTAGAGCTTGGTTCTGTCCACATGATAGCGTCAATGGGGAGAAACTTTGTAGAAGCCAGATGCTGAATACAATTACCACTAGGGAAGAGTCAGACTTGAGGGACGATGGGCACAGAAAACTGCCAGCTTCTCTTCTTTTCCAGCCCTTCTTGATGCGAAGAGGAATGCTATTAGAGAATGGCACGGCCAGAGGATAAAGACAGCGCAGCCTTTATGAACATGTGTTTTTATTTTGACTAATGTATTTTGCTGCTTTGTCTTAGGAAATAAAAAAATATTAGGGAAGAAAAGGCGCTGGTCTCAAATGTGGTTTGTACAAACTGAAAACACATTGAAATGCAGTAAGTAATCCTAAACAAGAGAGTGCTGCATTGAGCAAGGAACATTTATCACAGAATCACAGAATCACCGGGTTGGAAGAGACCCATCGGATCATCGAGTCCAACCATTCCCACCAAACACTAAACCATGTCCCTCAGGACCTCGTCTACTCGTGCCTTAAACACCTCCAGGGAAGGCAAATCAACCACCTCCCTGGGCAGCATATTCCAATGCCTAATGACCCTTACTGTAAAAAACTTCCTCCTAATCTCTAGCCTAAATCTCCCCTGGCAGAGCTTGAGGCCATTCCCTCTTGTCCTGTCCCCTGTCACTTGGGAGAAGAGGCCAACTCCCTCCTCTACACAACCTCCTTTCAGGTAGTTGTAGAGAGCAATGAGGTCTCCTCTCAGCCTCCTCTTCTCCAGACTAAACACCCCCAGCTCTCTCAGCCATTCCTCATAAGGCCTGTTCTCCAGCCCCTTCACCAGCCTTGTCGCTCTTCTCTGGACACGCAAGAGCTAAACATTGAGTTTCATTAATATCTTTGCTAATGATCTAGAAGGACGATGTCTTCCAGTATAAAAGGAGACGCACAGATGATAAAATTGAAGCAGTTTGGTAAACAGTAAAGAGTTTTCCCTGGTTTAGATCCACTTTTGTTCCAAACACCTGGAAATTTCCATCCAACAGAAAGTGGCGTTGAATACACTGCAAGATCTCATCTTGCTGAGTGACATCTTCATTACTCACCGCTTAGCCCACTCAGTGTCTCTTTTTAACCCTCCGAATATACTTACAGGCATCTTTCACAGGTGTCTCTGCAGCCCCGGTGCTCCTGGATTGATATTTAGAGACACCTTTCTGGTGCAAAGACAGCAGCACGGTGCACACAGCCGCCTTCTTCAGGGATGCTCCATGCCTCCTTTCCCCACCTGCAATGAAAACCCCTTGAAAGCCTGGTGATGAGCAGCCCAGAAGTCCAACCAAGAACAGGATTGTGCTTTCAAATGTGTGTCCGATCTCTGTGTCACCTTCAGTGCTCCGACACACTAGTGCATATTCAATTGGTTCCACAAAACCCTCCCAGGTCTGTGCTTGCCTACGTGCTCCTGTGGCACCTAAAATGCTCCCTGACCACCTTCTCTTTACGCTACTTGGGCCATTTATGGTTCTTGTTCAAGACCTTTCCATCCATGAGGTCTTGAGCAGCAGCCGTGAATTGCTCAAGCAGCATGAACCACATCCCCTGAGCACTGAGCCGAGCACTCCTGGCCATCAGAAGAGGGAGTAGTGGAGGACAGGGACCTGGGAGCGTTCGTGTCGTCTCTCAGCAGGCTGGAAGGACACAGACAGTTGCTGGGGCTAATTTCATGACTTTTTGTCTTTCCTCAAAGGTAAAGGTCAGTGGTTCGAGGAAATCAGGCTGGTGATGGGAAGAGCATTACCCTTAATGAGGGCAATGGGAAGCAGAGACCCTTGATCAGCCTTCTCGGGATCTGCTGGGGATGGAAGGTGGAGGTAAAGGGTGAAGAGGTGGAGATGGCAGGAGATGTGCTGTTTTCACCTGCAGTTTCTACAGGAGGTGACAGCACCCTGCACTCTCTCCTGGCTGTGTCTGCCCATAGGAGATGACCTGCCTGGGGTATCAACACTCATCCTGGGGCTTCAGCCCCATGGTGCTGGTGTCTGAGAAACACAGGAAAAGGAGGCATGAAGAGGAGCAGTGAATATGAGGAAATGGCTGCAAGCTCTGCCAGGGGAGGTTTAGGCTGGACATTATGAAAATATTTTTCACAGAAAAGGTCATTGGGCACTGGAACAGGCTGCCCAGGGAGGTGGTTGAGTCACCTTCCCTGGAGGTGTTTAAGGGATGGGTCGATGTGATGCTGAGGGACATGGTTTACTGTTTGTTAGGAATGGTTGGACTCAATGATCTGGTGGGTCTCTTCCAACCTGGTTATTCTATGATTCTATTATAGTGGCAACACCCAAGAGGTCTAGAGATGTGGCAGGGTTCTCTCCACAAACAATGCATTGTACAATTCCCAGAGCATTTGTGAAGACTTAACAGGGGAGTGAAGGTCAGAAACTGAAGAACCCTCCATCACCACCCAGTGAACGTCCTTCCCAGGAGGTCTAGCATACCCTTGAAACATTTGCTGGACCAGGGAGAAAGCCGGAGAGAGTAGAAAGCATAGATAGAATCATAGAATCATAGAATCACCAGGTTGGAAAAGACCCACTGGGTCATCAAGTCCAACCATTCCCATCAATCACTAAACCATGACCCTCAGCGCCTTGTCCACATGTCCCTTAAACCCCTCCAGGGAAGGTGACTCAACCACCTCCCTAGGCAGCCTTTACCAGTGACCAATGACTTTTTCCGTGAAAATTTTTTTCCTAATGTTCAGCTTAAACCTCCCCTGATGGAGCTTGAGGCCATTCCTCCCATCCTGTCCCCCGTCCTTTGGGAGAAGAGGCCAGAACCCCCCTCTCCNGTGACCAATGACTTTTTCCACAAAAATTTTTTTCCTAATGTTCAGCTTAAACCTCCCCTGGTGGAGCTTGAGGCCATTCCTCCCATACTGTCCCCCATCCTTTGGGAGAAGAGGCCAGAACCACCCTCTCCACAACCTCCTTTCAGGTGGCTGTAGAGAGCAATGAGGTCTCCCCTCAGCCTCCTCTTCTCCAGGCTGCAGTGACTGTTAAGGAGACCAGAAGTGCAGTGGCAGGGGACAGGGTCTACGTGGGTCAGCTGTGTAAGTTGTGCTCTGTGAGAGGCAGGAGCAGGCGGCGTGGGGTAAACCCTTCTGCAAAGACAATATTTACCTTCCTTGTTTCATGGCTGCTTGAAGCCTGCTGGAGAATTTTCTCCCAAAGAACCAAACAAACAGAGGAAAAAGAAATGCATGCAAATGGATCCAAATGTCTCCTTATGGCGTGGGGTTTTTTTCCTTAATGAAATGTGTTGTGTTTGCGTTTGCAACACGTCAGGGCTAATTTTAGGAACAGGCAATTATTTTCATTTTAAAAAGCCCAAGGATTTGCAAAAACCCAGCCGAAGATAACACTCAGTGTTCGGCCCCAAAGTCTGAGCCTTTTGCTTTCCTGCCAGAGAAGCAGTGATCCCCGGGGTGGAAGGGCAAGCTGTCTGCAAGGCCTTTCAACCAAACCTTGAACCTTGAGCAGGGGAGAAGACAGAAGAAAACTGCTGCATCCTAGTACGGGAAGCAAACGTAGGGTGGCCTGTCCGGGGAAAGCAGCTCTGGGACTGCTGAGAGCCAACGGGACCTGCCGTCCGATACCTCCTCATCTCTCCTAGCCTCCAAGGGACCTCCTGGTCTGGAGGGGCACAGCGTAAGCCACAGCTGACCCCATTCCCTCTCTTTAAGCTGCTCTTCCAGGCCACGTTGGAATTGGCAGCAGCCACTTTAGTCTCTGACTCAGCCGTTATATCTGGGGAATTTATGGCCTTTCCTTCCTGCCAGCCTTAGTAAATAACCCTGTCATCTGACTGGGGTTTGTGAACAGACCAGGAGCCTTGCAGGAGGGCTGAGATCAAGACCTTCTTCCATGCTGCAAGCAGTATTGGCAGGGCCAGGGGGGTCCCCAGTGGGACCCTCACCTGCAGCATCACCAGCCCCCTCAAAGACCCTTGACCCACAATATCACTATGCCCAGCAAAGACCCTCACCTGTGGTGTCACTGTCAGCAGTGGGACCCTCGCCTACGGCACCACCATCCCCAGTGAAGACCATTGCCTGCAACATCACCACCCTCACCATGCCCATGGCATCAGCATCCCCAACAGGGGGTGCCCCTGGGGCTGTGATCAGTGGCACTGACATAAAGCGTGTCCCTAGTCAGGAAAGAAAACTGTAGACACAGCAGTGATCGCACACCTGTGACATGTGGCCAGGATCTGACTTCTGTTTTCCTTTTATTTTTGGAAGAGCATCCATGAAACTGGAGGGAGGAAGGGAGGGAAGAAGCAGGGGGATCAAGGACACCAAATCATAGAATCACAGAATCATAGAATCACCAGGTTGGAGAAAGACCCACTGGATCATCGAGTCCAACCATTCCTATCAAATACTAAACCATGCCCCTCAGCACATCATCCACCTGTGCCTTAAACACATCAAGCGAAGGTGATGCAACCCTGGCCCTGGGCAGCGTGTTCCAGTGCCCAGTAACACTTCCCATGAAAAATATTCTCCTAACGTTCAGCCTAAACCTCCCTTAGTGGAGATTGAGGCCATTCCCTCTCGTCCTGTCCCCTGTCACTTGGGAGAAGA